>OZ030021.1:73101504-73359004 GCA_964023405.1 Apodemus agrarius | reverse complement strand
CCTTTTCTTCTCCTGAAGAAAGCTATGCACGCCCCAATGAATAACAAATCAGCGTAAGCTGTGAGGCTGGTTCTAGGCCCCATCTCTGCTCTCTTCACATCCACCCCATTGGCAGCTCAGCTGCTACAATGGACACATGGGTCATTGTTCTCAACATTTTAGGACCAACATTGCCCTACATTTTGAACAAAATTTTCCTTGAGGGAAAATATATTTTAAGAGAGCCAGGAAAAAGTAGAGGACAAGCTAAAGGTTCAAGGGTTCTTATATATCTAATTTGCATAAATATTCACACATATACACACCTCACAACACACGTAACCACAAACAAATTATACATATATACTGCCACATACATAGCTTTATCAAACCACAAACACATATACCACAGACAATATACTAAATGTACGTACATACATAAAATATGCATACCCCAAACACATATCAGGTGCCAATACACACACACACACACACACACACACACACACATCCACAAACAACATAACATCACATACACATACACTTCAAACACACATTTCCCCCATACCCCACAATCAGACAGTACCATATATCCACACCCATATACCTTCAAATACATATACACCTATACATACTGACAACGTACACATACAGTATAACCATGAATATATACCTCAAACATGCACCACATGCCACCAGGCAGATACTTCTTGTGTAAACAACGGGCCATTGTGTGCTATTGTGATAGTACTAGATGCTGATCCAGTGATTAGAAAAAGGAAAGCGATGAACAAAAGGCCTGCTTGGTCCCAGAGCAGAGCCTTCCCTCTAGCTGAGCTCCCATGTGGTCACCTTTGACCTCAGAACACCAACATGCTGGTGAAAGAAGGAATGTAGTTATTCGATTTCACCACGTGCTCAACTCAGACCTTCAAGTCTCCAGAGCAGGCACCATAATCCAAAGAAAGCAGAGGGTTGTGACTGGGTCCCATGAGTCTTTTAAGTCTGACTATCTTTACAGGTTGATTTAGATTTACACAGACACCAAATACCAAAGTTAAATCAGGATCAGATAAGACATCTAAACAGTCCCATAATCCCTAAAGAAATAGAAGTCATTAACTCTCCCAACCAAAAAAAAAAAAAAAAAAAAAAAAAAAAAGGCCAAGAACTGGATGGGTTTAGTGCAGAATTCTATCAGACCTTCAAAGATGGCCTAATACCAATACTCTTCAAACTATTCCACAAAATAGAAACAGAAGGAATACTACCCAATTCATTCTATGAAGTCACAGTTATGCTGCATATTCTCCCTTAGAGATGAAATAGTTTCGGTCTAATCAGAAACTTTTCATAATTTCCTTTCATAGAGGACTTCATAAAAGTTTTTTTTTATACTTCTACCATGTTTAATGTTCCAAATAGATTTTAAAAACTTGTTGAATGCATATTACTTTTAGCTTCAGAAGATGTCATGCATATTTAAGAGTCATTTAATTATTATAAATTATTTTGATGACTTAAAAATGTCACTACTGAGTTGTATATTTTAAAATAAATTTTATTAGTTTGATAAAAAATAAAAATAAAAAAGAATTCTATCATCTAGAAGTGCAAATCAAAAACAAAAACCAAAAGAACACAATCCCAGGTGAATAGTAAATAGTTTTAGACTTGGAGAGAAGAAAGTGGTATTGTACGGGGAAACTGTCTAAGTGCCTGGCCCATCTCCAACACCAGCACTTCCTCCCTTTCTGGGATCCCCTAAAAGCCTCACAGCTCTTTCTCTGGTTTCCTTGCTGACTCTTACCTGGCCTAGACCAGCAGGTGGTTCTTCAATGGCAAGCTCCTGAGAAGAAAGATCCAGGATATCAGAGATTAAGAAGACAGAGCTAGTAGACTCAGGGGGTCTTGCATAAGCTATGTCTTATGCCAAACAAACTTATTAAGAAAACCACCTATATATTCTTTCCAGGGGAGAAATGGGACAAATTCGGAAGAAACTATCAATCATAGAGTAGGACTTCATCAGAGGGAAGCGAATCAAACAGCATTACACAAGGGAGCACAGGTTATCTCAAGAACGTTACAGACCAAGGCCTCATGGTGGGAAGAGTTGGCTGACTCCCAGCAAGACCTATGGCGGGGAAGCAGACATACAGACCTCATCTCCTCCAGGCCCAGTAAACAGGCAGAGAGAGAGAGAGAGAGAAAGAGAGAGAGAGAGAGAGAGAGAGAGAGAGAGAGAGAGAGAGAGAGAGAGAGAGGAACATGCTCACAAAATAGTTTAATGCATGTTAAAAATCTGCATGCAGATATGCATATAGGCTTTGCTTAGTGTTGTCAGAGTCCTGGAGGCTTGTTGTCTCATACCAAAGATGTCTTACCTCAAAGATACTTCTTATGAGTTCTCACAGATACTTGTCTCCGTCCTGTGGCTTTATCAAGAATGCACGTGCCTTACCACTTTATCTAAAAGGAAGTCATCATACTTAATCTTGCTTGTCAGCCTGATGGGATCTGAGATCAACTAAGAAGCATGTCCCTACGTGTGGCTGTGGAAGTGTTCCCTGGAAGGGTTAAGCGAGAAGGCTCTCCCAGAGCAGGCAACATCTGGCCTCAGCTAGATCACTGCTTCTGTCAGAAGCTTCTGTTTTGCAGTGATCACAGCAGTGGTCGGTCACAAAGAAGACCTCACTATCACCCCCTTCAAGGCTCAGGGAACTTCATATAAGAAGGAACAGAAGGACTGTCAGAGCCAAAGGAGGGTATCAGGATCTGCTGTGTAGATCATTAAGCATAAGCAATATATGCTAATCTAAACATTAACATTTAAAAAAACCCACTTTTTTGACTCACTACAAAAACTTTAATGAGCTGTGATTAATCAATCCCTAATGGAAATTCTGACGAGTCAAAAGCATTCTGAAGAGAAAATGATTTGTGAGAAATAATCTTTATAGTAGTTGGATTCAAATAAAATACTGTATTTCTGGCCAAAATAATACATTATATATTTATAAATGAACATGTTTCTCAATATTATACGTCTCTCAATAGTGAAGAAAATTCTACAATACTCTAGAAGCAGAGAGAGATGTACGGGCATGCTGGCTACCTCCTCCTTTTTGTCTACTCCAGGAGGCCAGCCCATTCTGTGTCCAGTGTGTTTTAGACATGTGAAGATTTTCAATGACGGTAACTGAAAGCTCGGAGCAAGTTAGTGGTCTGCAGCAGCTGATTGGTGACCAGTTACAGATGTGTCAGTTTGACTTCCACAAACTTCCAAATATCATTTCGCTATCAACATTGTGTGTAAAATGGATATGAAAATGACGTATTTATTTTCTAAAGATATGGGCCTACGTGACAAGGGTTTTCATTGATAAGGAAGGAGGGGGGGGGCAGCTCCGTCTTCACAACCTACCTCCAGAGCCCGCCTTTCGGCAGATCAACAGTAACCTGGAGAACTAAGAAAGATTGTAAAAAATTACTGCTGTTGATAGACGTTTCATACAATTAAAATCTTTTCCTCATGCATATTCATTGTACAGGATACTGTGTTACATAAGGATCTTTTCGTACCAGGGTTCAAAGTACTTTGAGTGATTTTTGACATTTTTAACATTCCTACTCTGACTTTCTTTCTTTGCCACTAATGTCCTTTGTTCCCCTAGATAGTATCCTAGATACTTTTATTTCTGCGCTCATGCCACATATACAAACATGATTTTATCTGTGTATATAAAAGTTAGAGTATCTATATAAAATGTAGGAACTGTAAGCAAGAGAAGACACAGTATTGGTCTTTCTCGCCCAGGTTGCTTAATAAGATTGCCTCCAGTGGCATCATTTTCCTGCAGATAACAAACTTCATTCATTGATATTGATTACTAACAGGCTATCTTGACAAAATATAAACAGTAAAACACCTCAGTTAAATGACATCATCAATCAAATGAACCCAAAAGATGTTTTCAAAAAGTTCCATGCAAACACTGCAGAATAGAATGTATCTTCCAGTGCCCAGGGATGTTTCTCTAAAGCAGATCATATCCTAGGACACAAAACAAGTCTTTTAACAAATATAGGAAAATTGAGATAATTTTTTATATTGAATCTGACTCCAATGGAATAAACTAGAAACCGACATCAAGAGGAATTACAGAACATGTACAAACTTATGGGGACTGAACAACATGCTGCTAGATGATGGAAAAAAATCACTGAAGAAATTAAATTATGAAAAATTTTATTAATAGAATTAAGTAAAAAATGAAAATATAACATTCTGAAACCTATGGAATATAATACAAGCAGTCCTAAGAAGGAAGTTTGTATTTACTAAAGTACCTACATTAAAAAGCCAAAAAGTCTTAAACAAACAACATAATGATGTACCCTAGAATCCAGGCAAGACAGGAACTATCCAGCCTCACAAATCAGTAGATTAATACACATTTTTTTCTGTGATATTCCTTCATTCATCAAAAGTCATAATGCCAAGGTTGAGGAAATGGTTTAGTGGCCAGAGTGCTTGCTGTGCAAGAAGATGGATCTGAGTTTGGAAGTCGAGCACCCGTATAAAGAGCCAGGAACGCCCGACAGGAGGAACATCAAATGCTGACTGGCTAGACAGTATGGCTGCATAGGTGAGCTAAGGTTCTGTAAGAGATCCTGTCTCAAAGTACTAATTAATACTAATATTAATCAGTATCAATACCAATACCAATAGAAGTCCAAGAGCCATTGGGAAAGACAACCAACATCAATGTCATCCTTCAAATGTGCATACAAGTATACATGAGTTTGAATTCACACAAACAAAAAGGCTTGGTTCATGTGCATACATACACACAGAGAAAGAGAAAGAGAGATTAATAAAAGAAAACAAAACGAAAAGCTGTTTTTGCATCTAATTTCTTTAAGGTTTTGGCAAACCTTCATTGTCTACTTGACTGGATTTCATATAACCATAGAAACAGAGCTCTGGAGATGACTGTGAGAGTGCTTAGAAAAGTGTCACTGAGCAGCACGCTGAACGTGCGCGCCACCATCCCATGGATGCCATCTAGAATGAACAAATGGGAGAAAGCAATCCAAGAGCACACACTCACCCCCCTGTTTCCTGATACAGAGCCAGTGACCATCAATCTAATGACCCCAGGATTTTCCTATGATGGACTGTGTCTCAAAATGTTCACCCAAACAGTCCTTCCTTAAGTTGCCTCCTGTCAGTGATTTGCTCACAACAATGAGAGAGGTAATTAGCACACTCAAAATTTTTTACTTGTCTTAGTTATTTAAATCTTTACATTCTGTAAGATGAATGGTAATTGAGCATATTATGGGTTCTTTAAATGCCCCACCATGTATCACAATGGGCCCCCTTACAGATAGGTACAATTGTCACTAGACCTGCCTTCTGGGTGGAATGGAGGGCTTCTGTTGTCATTGCTCTGTCCTACAATTGGGCTATACAATCCATGATGGAAGCTCAGTCCTGTTACAGCAAACACTCTGCATCAGTGGTCACACCCAATGTGCCACTGAGCGATTGTATGAGTTTATTGTGTGAGTTTCCTCGGAGCTGTTCAGAACTTCTGAGATTTGCGCTGCTGTGTGCTTTCTCTCAGCCTCCTGCCCCACACTGAGACACTTCCACTTGGCCACCATCGTCACGGCATGATTCCACTCATTTCTTCAACTTCTCAGGGTTCTTCAGCAAGACTGCCACACTCCCAAACTCATCAACATGACCTTTTCTCTCTCTTGGCATCTTGGTTTACTTCCTCATATTATTAGATATACAGAGAAGATATGTTCTGTTTACATCACTGTCTTCTTGACTCCAACTTCACTACCCCTATCTAAGATACTTTCTTGGTGTGCACACACATATTTCTCACATACTTGCACATGGACCTCCTCCAATTTTCTCCAATTATAACATTATGCTCAGCTGAAATTTATGTCCCAAAGTTTAATCACTGAAGAAGTTACTCTACAAATCATTTGTTGACTTTAACAGTCCTTTGTAACAATGAGTGTCCCTGTCTTCTGTGTATGCTCTGTGTAATGATTGTCCTTGTGGTTATTGATTTAGAATTGAGGTCTAGATGCTTCACACGAATCTAATTTTCTCCTCCAGTTAGATGCTTATGCTGAGAAAACAATTTCTATTCCCATTTCAATAAACAGTTTCTCTCTACCTGCAGGTGTGAAAAATAGATACATAATAATGTTTACATGATAAAAATAAGGTGAAAATGAAAGGCTTGATTTTGATACGTGACTCCGATTTTAATTTAGTGTTGTGACAAATGTAATCAATACATAATATCTTTGAACTATAGAAGCTGCACAGTGAGGAAATGATAATCCTTGTATTTGAAAGGATAGCTACTTCTGGTCAGGGAAGGTGAGGACAGGAAGTGTATAATGGTGGTATTGGTTAGTACTGGCTACAATTAAATTAACCAAGTGTACATTGTGTTGTAGGATCTAAGTTTTATTTGGGGTGATGAGCTAATGCTGCTGTCTAACCCTGACACCTGTGCCTCCTTTTGGCCCTGAGAATGCTGGAGTCAGTAAACTCTGTCTGTAAAGTCATCAAAACCATGAAGACTGTGTTCAATAGAAGCTTCCGTTTCTCTATGCCAGAATGGTGCCTAGATCTAAGAGATCCTAGGCAGCTTTGTCTTGGAGGAAGCAGTCACAGTAGGTACCTGTGAGATGCTTGTTTCTACCTGCTAAAACATTCTATCCTAAACTGTTTAACAAACCAAGTAATTTGGCAGTGTTGTAACTTGTGAGTAGAATTTACCCATAGAATAAATTGCTAAATTAAAAGCATTTCCCTTCTGTTAAACACATAGAAGTAAGTCAGTCTTGGCTATAAACTACTGATAAACCAAATGACATCTCTGCATTGTTGACTCTGTGTTCTCACACGAGTCACTAGTTATTCACACACTATTGCTGAGTCATTGACGACAAAGAACCATGGACAAAAGAAAATGAACTTTTGTTACTCATTGGCCAAATAACTTACGATCTCAAAGTGACGATTAAAACAGATGTGCTGTCATTGTTAGAAGGGAAACAAATAGCTGTGAATACAATAGTTTTTCACATGTTGAAAAGTACATGACTAAGGTTAGCACTTCAAAGTCTTACTGGTCAGGAAGTGATTGAGTAGCCATGAGTATCCTGAGTCACAGGTTGTGGATTTCCATGGAACTCCAATTTCCCTAGATAGAAAATCTAATAGTGTAGTTCCTCTGTGGAGAATCAGTAACAAAAAGCATTAGCATATCCTAAACTGGACCATATCCTCCTTGTGTAAACATAAATAAATAAATAAATAAATAAATAAATAAAATATAGGTTCATAGTGAATTCTGTGTGCCTTTGCCTTGAACTAGTAGATGCTACAATAGCATACTATAGAGACAAGTGCTGTGGAAAGTCATGAGGCAGCTGGTATAACACACGTAACACCTATACATTAGCATGGATGCACATGGATATGTTCATTAAATGTGTTTGTATGTGCATGACAACATGTATTGGAAATAGCTCCATATATGTTCCAAGGAAGAATTCGCTATTATTCTAGAGATGCATAGTATCCCTCCCTTCTCCATATATATGGAAATGGAACTTGGGCAAGAACTTGGTGGCAGGACTGATGCAGAGGCCATAGAGGGGTGCTGCTTACTGTCTTGTTCCTCATGAATTTGCTTAGCCTGCTTTCTTATAGAACCCAGGACACCAGCCCAGTGATGACACCACCCACAATGGGCTGGATTTTCCCCCATAAATCACTAATTAAGAAAATGGCCTGAAGCCAGATGTTTTTAAAATTTATTCTTCCCTCATATATTTCATTCCAACTACTTATTTCCCCTCCTTATTCTCCTCCAAGACCTTCCCTTCAACCTCTCTTCTCCCCCAGATCTATTCCTTTTCCAGTTCTCTAAAAAAAAAGAACAGACCTCCCATGGATATCAACCGGACATGGAATAACAAGTTACAATAAGACACATACCATCATATCAAGGCTAGACGAGGCAACCCAGTACTAGAAAAATGGTCCCAAATGCAGCCAAAGAGCTCAGAAACAGCTTCCACTCCCACTGTTAGGAGTTCAACAAGAACACCAAGGTACACAACCATAACATCTTGTGATGGCTTGAATGTGATTGGCCCAGGAATGACACTATTAGGTGTGTCTTTGTTGGAGGAAGTGTGTCACTGTGGGGGTGGACTTTGAGAGACCTTCCTCCTGGCTGCCTAGAAACCAATCTTCTATTTGATTTCAGAACAAGATGTAGAACTGTTGGCTTCTCCAGTGCCATGCCTACCTGGATGCTGCCATGCTTCCCACCAAGATGATAATGGACTGAACCTCAGAACCTCTAATCCAGCCCCAAATGATCATTGTCCATTACAAGAGTCGTCTTGGTCATGGTGTCTCTTCACAGCAATGAAAACTCTAAGACACACACATACAGAGAACCTAAGTTAGACCCATACTGACTTCCTGCATGTTGCTTCAGTCTCCGTGAGCCCCGATGAACCCTGATTAATTGATTCTGTAGCCTGCATTTTCGTGGTGTCCTTGACTTCTCTGCTTCAGCAATCCTTCTCCCGAGCTCCACCTAATTTTGATTGTGGGTCTCTGCATGTGCTCCTACCATGTGCTGGCTGGAACCTCTCTGACGATAACTATGCTAGGCTCCAGCCTACAAGTAGAGCCAGATATTGTGGAGGCATTTCCCCAATTGAGGTTCCCTCCTTTTATATAACCCTAGTTTGTCAAGTTGGCACAGGATCAGTCATGGATGGGCTTCCTTACTATTTCTAGGTCTGAGTTTTGAGAGGCACCTGAGGCAAGCAGGCTATAACAAAATGAGCGGAGACCCAAGGTTGTGCGAGCAGTCACAATACTGAACAGAGATTATTTTTTATCACAAATATAATTTTAACTACCTATTTTAGGTTAACTAATATTCTTTTGCATTTGTTTCTAGATTATTTAAGACAGATGTAATATGTTTTAGCTTTTTTCCTGTTGCTGTGATGAAACACCTTGACCAAAAGCTGCTTTTGGAGGAGAAAAGGGTTTATTTTCATTTACAGTTTATGATCCCTTACCATGGGGAAATCAGAGTAGAAACTAAAGTAGAGGCCATGGAGGAGTGCTGCTTCCTGGTTTGTTCTCTTTGGCTGGTTGAGCTTCTTATACAAATCAGGGTCATCTACTCCAAGGAGTGGGATGGGGGTAACATGCCCATGATGGGCTGGAGCTTTCCACATCAATCATAAATTAGAAGAAGAGGAAGAAGAAGAAGAAGAAGAAGAAGAAGAAGAAGAGGAGGAGGAGGAGGAGGAGGAGGAGGAGGAGGAGGAGGAGGAGGAGGAGGAGGAGGAGGAGGAGAGCAGCAGCAGCAGCAGCAGCAACAGCAGCAGCAGCAGCAGCAAAGCCCAGATATCCCACAGGCTTGCCTACAGGCCAGTCTGATTGAGCATTTTCTCAGTTCAGGTCTTCTCTCTCCAGGTGACTAATTTGTGTTAAGATGACAAAAATCTATCAATGCACTTCAAGGAAAATAAATCCTCTAAATAGAGTCCTCTAAACTTAAAATAAGTGGAAAGGAAATAAACTTAGTAAGAATTTTAACTTTTTAAGCTGAAGAGGAATTATGTGATTAGTGGATGCTAATGTTTTCTTTCCTACACTAACTCATCAAAAATTGACTTCAGCTGCAACTCCGCTAATCCTTAAATATGGGTTTTTGAATAGTAAATTATAAATTGAATAATTCATATTTCAGGGAAAATCATTTTTCTTCCTCCCAGTGAATACAGAGGATGCTTGCTTGAAGGTTGTTTGTTTAATTATATAAAAGGTCGAATCTGCATCTTGTGTACTGATAGAGGAAACAGATGGGGGTAAATTGAGACAGAAGAGCAGCACCTCGAGCCATCTGACTAGCCAGGTCCATAGGTGATGGAGTGGGCTAGAGGTAGAACCAGTGGATGAGCCTGATCCATAGAGACTAAGGGAGAGAGGACAAAGGTTGAGAACTCAAAACATTTGGAACCAGAAGTGGCTTTCCATGGCTCAGTTGGCAACATTGTGAAGATGTAGCGTGGCTTCCAGAAGACCAGTAAGGAAAGGGGTAGCATCAGGGTAGCATCAACCTGTGGATATCGAGACACAATGTCAACCAATGGAAGAACACTGAAGGAGAGGGCTGAGCAGACCCCAGGGAAAGGGCCCAGGGCTGATGTGGATGTTTGGGAACGAACTCCCAAGAAGTAGAGGTGGCGCTTTAGTAGACCTTGGCATCCTCTAATCTCCATGTGACTGTGTCTTGTGGCTGTCCCGTGCTGCCAAAGACCAGACGGCAAGTTTACCGTGCAGGGATGCATACGTCACCACAGATGGTAGACACTGAAAATAAACACATTTCATCACTGTCTCAGAGCAGGCGGCCACTCAACAGCGAAGACAATCATTAAGACTATTCTCCCATAATCCCTCATGTTCTGCAGTGGTCATGATGCTGGGATCTGTCCTTGACTCCATGGGAATTTGAAAGCTCACTTTCCTGTTGCCTGCCTGCAGACACACCTCCACATCACAGTAGACTCTTGTCTCTCTGGAACTGTGAGTCCAAATAAACCCTTCACCCTTCATGTTGCCTCAGTCATGGTCTCTTATCATAGCCACATTAATTCAGAGCAAAAGCCAGCTTGGAGCTACAGATTCCTTCACTGTCCTTTCTCATTAGTGTCCTCCAGCCCTCCTCTGACCTCCAGAGGTTGGAGAACAGTGAATACATAGAAACTAGGCTTCCTTGCTATTTACCTGCAGTTAGATCCAATGTACACATTTTTTGACTGTTGTAGTGGTGGGTTCCTTTCCCCCTGTCTGGTGAAATTGAGATGGACTTGCCCATGCGTGTGATCACCCAAGTGAGGGGTACTTTGCCAGTTTGCATGCTAAATAAAGAATAAACATTTTAGTTAAGTAAAACTTAACAATCACATATAAGCACAAATGCACAGTTCCTGTTTTAATTAGCAGGGTAAAATTCCTCATTGTCAGTCTTCCTTTCAAAGTCACTGAATCTTCTTATCTTAGGCAGATGTGGCCTTCACACTCTCTGGCCTCTGTTCAGAACCCATGGCCTGTTGAACACTTCCTTTCTATTGAAGTATGCTTCTTTTGTATTTTTTGTTGCATTGAGTATGGGCCTTCTGTAGTCCAGGTTGGCCTCAAAGTTTCAAAATAAACATTTATTATGCTGGCCATGAATGCTTGATCCTTCTGCATCCATTTCTCAGCTTCTGCGATTGCAAGTGCACACCGCCACACCCTACTGTTCTCTGATGTTTACTTTTCTAGACTCAGGATCACCATTTCATGGAGGTTGGTGGATCTAAATGGAGAGTGATGCATTGGACCAATGGTCTTGATGTTGAGGGTCTCACACTGGGAGCCAGAGTTGGCAGTGTGCTGGTGACTATCACATAAGAATACATTTACACGTGCCCATGCATTTATTCATGGGGTCACATAGTCTGTCTAAATGAAAATCTATGTATTTGCATCAGTAACTCTAATTTTAACCAATTCCATAGAATTGTATTCATTTTCTTAACTCCCCTCCCTGAACTTGGAAACTGCTTTCTTTAGCATAAGGATTTACTGATATGATCAACATACCTTGCATGCAATTGCCCTGTCCTGTTGTCTATGTCGTACTACAGTCCTAAGTCTAGCTTCCCTCGCCTGCCAGGGTTGTCAGTCAATGTGCTCTTCTTCTAGCCTTCAGGCTCAGGTCTTCACGAGCTCTGCCTCTCAGGGAAGCTTGTGTTCCTCTGGGCATCTGGAGTTAGAGTGAATTGTGACTGCAGCTTCTAGAAGAAGTAACGAAGCGTGCTGTTCCAGTCTGACTTCCATTGCTGTGATAAAACACTGTGACCAAAAGCAACTTAGATGGGGAAGGGATTTATCTGGATTACATTTCCGGACAACAGTGCATCACTGAGGGAAGCCAGAGCAGGAACTCAAGCAGGAAATTGAAGCAGAGACCATGGAGGGATGCTGTTTGCCAACTCACTCATAGGCTCATGCTCAGATAGCTTCCTCATGAAGGTCAAGGACCTTTTGCATGGGGAATGGTGCTGCCCACAGTGGGCTGGGCTAATATCAAGTAATACTAAACACAGTCCTTCATGGAGGTTCCACATAGGCCAATATGACCCAAATAATCAAGACTCCCTTCTCAGGTGACCCTAGGCTGTGTCAAGTTGACAAAGGAAACTAGAACATATATTTCACTCAGAGACCATCAGTCCTGAGGATACAAAGCACATCCCAATTTCATCTGACAAGAAGAGATATTTATATAGGGATCATGTGGTAGGCCAAGTTCTTGCCAGCCCTACCAAGGTCTGCATCTGTGGCAGAACTTTCACACAAGAAATATTAGTTACTTTTTCTTGTCACTGTGACCAATTACTCAACATGAAACAACGTAGGGATTTACTCCACGTCTGGAAGCATTGAAGGATGAATGCTGGTACTCAGACAGCATTGTATTTTTCCCTTTTTTATTCACTCTGGGATGCCAGCCCATCAGATGGAGGTGGTACTGTTAATCCTGACTGGAAATGTTCTCACGCACCTCACGGCTGTGTCTCACTATGGTCCTAGTTGTGTGTTAATCTGATCTAGCTAACAATGAAGTTCACCATCACACAAGGAGAGGCTTCACTACTCACACCCTCAGAAGGCTTTCTTGTTTGGACAGTACTCACCCTTGGAGGCCTAGGTTAGCTCCGTCACAGTGGTTAAGGGCCTGAAATGAAGGGGTCTGGCATGCTGTATCTGCCCCCACAAGTACCGGATGGCAGAGATAATCTTGAGATTCGAGACTCTCATGGTTATTGGTGCAGACAGTAAGAGAATCTGGGTACCTTAGGCAGTTCACCCTGACTCCTCTGTGCAGGTTCCCCCAACTCTTCAGATTAAGCAAGCGCACCCCAAGCTGTATGTTTTCTTAATTGACAACGAGATACCACTCACCAGTCATCACTGCCTCCACGGGGAATTCCCCTGCAAACCCAGCTGAAACAGGATGTAAACAAGGCACTTAGTAAGATGAGATGCGCCTCTGAGTTCAATACTCTTAAAAGTAATTTGATATTTAGTTACTTGGGTATAGAAAATTTGGAATCACTTTTGGCTTAATTTTTCTCATTTCACAGCTGATAAGAGCTGCTGCAAGAAAACCAATTTGTAAGTTTAAAGGAACCCCTTTCTAAAATTGAGTTGATTCTAAAATAAAAAGAAGTGGAATTTCATCTCACATCTGAGCAGTCACAGAGAACGTGAAGACCTCTCACAGGCATGATTCGTGGTTATGTTGCTTTGGTTCTCCTGGAAGAAGGGGACTTACATTTCCTTCCTGTCCTTTCTCCTCTGAACTCTTAAAGATGGCATCCTTGTGAAAGCACTCATATGCTACATATTCAGACATAAACACATGCACACGGAGACACATCAAAACACACAGATGCACATGCATATACAGGGCACAGTATGTCTTTACACATAAGCATATACCCATCTGTGTATACGCATGCATACAGAAACACACATTCACCTGGAAAAAAATCACATGTGGATATTCATGCCTATACATGCACAAGATACACATGCACACATAGACTTATACATATGTCTGCACACGTAAGTATGTATGTATATGTGTACAGGTATATATAGGTACATACAGGAACACATAGATATGACCATGCATATGCATGCAGAAGGTACTCATGCATAGGAGCACAAAGTACAGACATACATCTGATTGTGTGCATACATGCGCACACACAACCACACGCAGGAGTACACATGTCCATAGACACAGTCATCCAAACAGATACTCAGACACTAACCACATGCACACACACAGAGACTTATGCAGGTAAGCATCCATGCACATACACAAACACACCTTAGATATGTTATGCCTCTTTTCCTTAATATTTAGCTTGATGCATGGAAGTAGACAGATAAAATGCGGTTAGAAACCAGAGAATGGGGAGGTCTGGGTAAGACTTCCCAAACTGGGCATTTTAAATCTTAGAGGGTGTTAATGTTGAGAAACGTTCCTCACATTAGACAAAGGGCATCCTGAGATAAGAGCCAGGAGCTTACAGGGAAATGAGTAGAAGTTTTAGACAGATTCATGACTGACGCAGAAGCAGCTCCCAGAGGCTGGCGAGCTGGCGCAGTGAATAACGGCCCTCATTGCTCTGAGGCCACAGTTGGGTCTCAGCACTCACATCCCCAGAACATCCAACACTCTCTATAGCCTGCGAGGGCTCCAACACACACATGGCCCCTCTCAGAATAATAAAAATGAAATGCATACAATACATCTTGGAAGGGAAAAGGAGCCTCTTTATGGTTCCACAGGCACTTCCGGCAATGCTGAAGGAGAGAAGCACCACTTCCTGTTCCGTGTCCCTGTGTCCCTGTGTCCTCAGCCTGATGACTGTCACCTTTACCACACACAGGGCTGCAGACATGGCTGAAGCTAGAGAGGCCACGGCTGGGGAGGTAGAAGCAGCAAGTCCTTCAGTCTTACCAGCCGGAGACGCTAACATCTAAAATGGTGAATTTTTATGACGTGTTACTAATGGCACTCTCTATCATTAGAGTAAGCCACTACATAATTATGTATCAATAGAGCTAGTTTAAGTGGTGATTTAGAATGGTGAACTTTTGTGTAGATGTGTGTGTGTGTGTGTGTGTGTGTGTGTGTGTGTCTGAAATACATGTTAAACATAAACAGGGACAATGTCTTAGTATGGCTGCATGTATTTTCCTTGATCAAATAGAAAAACTTATTTTATAAAAAGTGATATATTCTCCAACAATCTTAATGGTATTTTAAAGACCTAAAACAGTTCTTGGAATATTTTGTCATAGGCAGTTGTGCTTTCTGGAAGTTTCTGAAAGACTTTGCTTTGTATATAATGAGTATTTGTTTTGCAACAAAGCAAAGCAATTTTCTTCTTAATTACCCAGTGAAATGCACACCCTCCCACAGGGCTCTTTCCTTTCCGGTCTCCTCCAAGCTACAGAGCTTCTCACTGACTTACTGGTTCCATTCATTGAACACAGAGCATTTTAAGGAAGCGTTGTGTTTATTTGAGACTCCCTTCTGGTGAAACAACTCAGCTTTCTGATAATAAATAAAAACTTATACTTCCTGCTTCAAGCTCTGAAATAATTCAGCTTCATATGAACACATTCTCACAGGAGCAGTAAGTTTAGGTGTACAGTTTCTTTGTTTTATTTTAAGAAAAGTTATTTAATATTTTATCTCTCCATACTTTGTTAAAAACATTTTGATATTTTCCTGAACACTCATAGCTGGTATATGTGATGACCAGGGATGTCTCTGGGCCACAGAGTCACTGTTAATCTCTAGTGATGAAAGCGGGAGGGCGACTGACAGACAGACAGACACCCATAGTGAAAGAACTTCCTACGGTGATGCAGGTGAGCACAGCCAGACCCTCATTGTCCTGGGTGACAATGTGAGAAACAGCTCTGAGAGATGGCTTGAGACTGCTCTGACATTTTGTTCTAAAGGGCTCCTGGGATTGATTTCTATAGCCTAAAATTACTCCCCCCCCCATGTCCATGATGTCTTCATCTCCTCATGTCCATGATGTCTACATCCCATGTCCATGATGTCTACATCAGCCCCATGTCCATGATGCCTACATCTCTATGGACAATATTTAGATCAAGCATTTAGCCCTCCAGGGCTTACCTATGTAAGTTCTTCTGAAGATATCTACATTAGTTTTTACTTGCTTTCTGTCCTTATAAATTTTGAGATAAAACTCTCCAGACTTCTAGTTTGGCTTAAGTACTGAATTTTAACATAATTATTTACAAAGGTTACAGTTGTTTCTGACACTACTAAAATGTTTAACTGTGTACTCATGATGAAATTCACATGCAGTGTCTTCCTCCTCCTGTTTTGTGACCTGGCTTCATGTTCTGACATTCTTTGCAAGGCTCTAGAGTCAGTTCTGCTCTGTCATTTTGGCACAAATATATGATGCAGTTAACACTTCCTAGATTTTCAAGGTCCTAAATCTCCCTTTCTCTCTCTTCAGATGGTCAGGTTTCTAAGCCTCATTCCTTGCAGGCTCACAATATTTATCTGAAGTCGTTGCTGTAAAATGAACTCATCTCTTTCCTTTGGAGAGAGGTTGTGTGTGTTAATGCCATTTCTTGAGATTTTTACAAGAGAAATCTCTTAGAGACAGAAGAAACTAGGAAGAGAGACATTATTGTAAGTACCCTGAATTACTAATTTACATTTATTCATGTATTTACTCGTGTGTCTTGGTATCCGTTTATGGCCTGTTGCAAGCACTGGCTACATCCCACAGAAAGGCAGGCATTCCGCATCCCCACGGTCCCTGGCTTTAATGTGGCCTTCCCAGGAACAGTCTGGCTGCTCTGGCGCAGCTATTTCTACACATAAGCTCTAAAGGGCTGTGCTGTGTTCCTTGGTGTGTGCCGCCTGGAGCTAACAACTCTGAAAAGTCCCCAGTCACTGCGGTGACTCTCTGTTACTGCCATGCTTTTGATTTAAATAGCATTCCAGAATAATGTTCCTCCAAGGGATTCACAAGTAAATTTAATCATTTCTATGCACATGCACGTGCAGGCACTCTGCTGAGTCGCTCCGGGAGTGACCAGTTCTAAACCTCAGAGCAGTACAATAGACACAGCAGTAGTGATGGATGCCTTCCCCGAAGACCCGGGTTTCCACGGCACATTTCATTGCCTCTCACCCCTTCCCTCTGCAGAGAGCATCTTAGAGGTGCTACATGTTTTCATGATCTTACCCATGCTGCTTCTCCAGCAAAGCCATAGCTACATGTTACATAAGCATAATATGAGTCCCAACAGATAAACTGGTCCTGTGTGTGCTTGTGTAGTTGTCTGAGACAGAGTTTCTCTATAACTTAGGCTGGCACAGAACTCCTGATCGGTCTGCCTGTTTCCCCTGTGTTAGGGTTTCAGGTGTGCCCTGCCTTTCACCATACAAACGAGTGCTTCTTTAGATCGTGTACATCAGAAGCAGGAGAGGAGTCATCCTGGTTGCTCCATCTTGAGATAGAAAACAAACTGCTGGGAAGAGTAAATTCTTACTTTGTAAGCAAAACGGAAGGAGGTTTGGACAATTAAGCTTCAATTTTAACAGGAGAGAAGATGGTCGTCCATGCCAGAAATGCCTGTGTGCTAATTTTCAGGTTAAAGTTCTCAGTTATGACAGACTTTGCTGCCCAGCCAACTTTCTCACAAGTTAACAACACTCAACACATACTGATAATGAAAGAAGCCATCCTTTGCTTTAAAAGGCAGGGATAATGGCCACAGAAACCTCTGCCTTCGTAGTTCAGTAGAAATAAGCGAATCCTGGTGAGGCATCCATGCTAAACCCTTCTGGCAATGCCAGCTCTGTGCACAGGCACCATAGGCTTTGACCCATTTCCTGGTGTCACAGAACTGCCACACTCCCTGGAAAGCAATTAGGTGTTTCTGCACCCAGAGCCCTGTTAATCACAAATATAAATATCAAGGGTTACGAATCCCACATTTTTAGTTCTTCACCAAGAAGTAGGCTGTCAGAAATAAAGTTGGAAATTCTCAGAATTATGGGTCATTTGCTCCCCAAACTGGAGGCAGACTTCACACCTGTGGCTTCCATGTGATCTCCATGCACAGCTCAGACCACACTTTGGCATCCTCTGTTCTATGCACCTTTGTCAGTGGTAACTTTTAGTCATCTTGCAAAGTGCCTAAGAGCCCCCAAGTCTGACGGTCCACCCATGTCCATTGTATTTGACAGAAAATTCTTCTACTTGGATTATTATATCATATTCATCTAAATAGGATAAGGAGGGGTGGAGATAGTCATGTTTTCTTTCATTTGTGGCCCTTAGAATTCTTTACAGTCACATAAAGACACATACAGACACACACACACACACACACACACACACACAGACACACACTCACTCACTCACACACATACCCTACAATAAGAAAGCATAAGGGAAACTAGGAGAAGGGAGGAATTTAATAGGGGGAGACAATAAGGTGAAGCATTAAATGGAGGTGTGGATCATAGGGTGAATAGAGTCTAAGCAGATGATCTACTTGAAAGCAATTATCTATATGAAATTCAGCACTGTGAACAATGATTATACACCAATACACAAGAATGATCCAGAAGGGTAAAGGAGCGAGCTGCTTCATCTAAACACACCTACAGGCAAGGTTTGTTTCTCTCTTTGTCCGGTGAATATTTACTGTCTTAGTGACTGCTACTGTGATAAAACACCATGACTAACGACACTTGGGGAGGACAGAGTTTATTGACTTGCATTTCCACGATATTGCTCATCATTGAAGGAAGTCAGGACAGGAACTCACACAAGGCAGGAACCTTCAGTCAGGAGCTGCTGCAGAAGCCATGGAAGGGTGCTTCTTCCTGGCTTGCTCTCCATGACTTTGCCTGATTTCTTGGAGATCACAGGACACCAGCCCAAGGATGGCACCACCCATAAGCGTCTGAGCCCTTCCCCATCAATCACTAATTAAAGAATGCCTTACAGCTGTATCCTATGGAGGCATTTCTCAATTGAGCTTCCCCCCTTTCAGGTGACTCTAGCTTGTGTCAAGGTAACATAAAACTAGCCAGGGTCTATGAAGAATTGAGTTGGGATTTCGATGGGGATTGCATTGAATCTGTATATTGCTTTTGGCAGGATGGCCATTTTTACTATATTGATCCTGCCAATCCAGGAGCAAGAAATATTTTTCCATCTTCTGAGGTCTTCTTCGATTTCTTTCTTCAAGGACTTGAAGTTCCTGTTGTACAGATCTTTCACTTGTTTGGTTAGAGTTACGCCAAGATACTTTATGTTGTTTGTGGCTATTGTGAAGGGTGTTATTTCCCTAATTTCTTTCTCTGCCTGCTTGTCCTTTGAGTACAAGAAGGCCACTGACTTGCTTGAGTTAATTTTATAACCTGCCACTTTGCTGAAGTTGTTTATCAGCTGTAGAAGTTCTCTGGTGGAGTTTTTTGGGTCGCTTAGGTAAACTATCATATCGTCTGCAAATAATGATAGTTTCACTTCTTCCTTTCCAAGTTTCTTCAAAGGCAGCAAGATGGTCTTGCATCTTTAGACATTTATATATCCTAGCCATGCCTCCTAGGAGGCTTTAACTAACTCCATCTTTAACTATCTCCTATCTTTCCTTATATAACAAACTTTTAAAGTATAATTATTCCAGGTTCAACATTGTAAGTCAGTCATGCAATGGGTAAATGAAAAATATCTTTTACATATTATAATTTGGGATTAGATCATGAATGATGAAATTAATATTTGAGACCTGGAATATTTGCAACATGAAAACAAACTAAATGACCTAATAAAATTATGCAGTTATTACTCTTATGTAATAAAATTATGCTCAAGCTCTTTATTTAAAAAAAAAAAAACTAGCCAGGGCACTCACTGTCTTCAGGACAGACCTCGTGGTGGTGAGAACTGAAGCAGGGGTGAGGATATTGCTTGGGAGTCTTCTTGCAATAATGGGCTGAGATTAGTCACATGGAGGAACTGGCACCAATGAACTGTGAGGCAGGCTACGACAGAAAATTCTAAGATGTGAGGAAGGTTCAAAATACTGAACTGCCTTGTCTCCCTGTTGTGTGTTTGAGAAGGCCTTCTTAGTGTGCATTGGGAATATTTGCACCTAGATGGTCATTTTGGGGGCAATGGGTCTTGCTGAAATCTCAGAAGACATAAACATGATTGCCACCGGGATGTTGGGTACAAAACACACAAGGGTTCCAGCAGCATCAACAAGCCTGGAAGCAGCTAAGTCAACTGGGAAAAGCAGGCTGCAGAGGCCGAAGGACCTGCCAAGGAGTCTGAACTGTTTGTGAAGTGTGACAGAAATCCAATGAAAGCTTGAAGCAGATTTGCACTGTTCGTGTGTGAAGTGACTTTTCTTGTTTCTGTGGCCAAACATCTGACAAAAGCAACTTACAGAGACACTCACATGGCTGTTTGAAGAAGGCACAGCAGGAGGCAGCTGGTCATAGTACCACCACTGTTCAGAAGCAGAGAGGTAGATTCTGGTACTGAAATCACGTTCTCTCTTTTATCCAGTCTGGGATGCCAGCCATGGAATGATGCTGAGCACATTCAGGATGGGCTTCCTCTGCTCTTATGAAAACATTCTGGAGGTGTGCTCACAGTCAAGTCTAGAGATGTGTCTCCATGGTGGTTCCATGTCCAGTCAAGTTGACAGTGAAGATTAGCCATCACAGAGGATTAGGATGGAAAGCCCAGATGGTCTTTGGAAGAAAGGAGATCAGAAGAAGGGGGAAGACCTGCTTGCAGTCTAGAGGGGGGTAAGACTTTCTGGTGGAATGTGTTTTATCAGAGAAGCTGAGGGAAGGAAAGGAAAAGGAGGTTTGAAGTGAGGCCGGTTACCCGGCTCCCTAACATACCCTCGTACTGATCTGCTATAGTCCTGATCATGGCATGCTCAGGAGGCATGTAGTAAACACAAATGGAATATCAGCAGATCTCTCCGCCTGGAACTTGCCTGCAGCTGGGATGGAATGTCCAAACGTCTGGCTTATCCTGGGTTAACCAAGGCATACTTGCTCTGTTCATGGTTAAGACCCAACCTCATGTGCTCCCTGCCCACTTCTACTCGCCCCTCTCCTCAGAGGTCACTCAGAGGAAAATGTTTCTCTCATATTATCTTATGTCATCCTAAATTCAATAAAATTTAAAAATATGATTACTATGGAAGAAACTATTTTAACCTGCTTATGGAAAAAAAATTCAATAACTCAGAATTTCTTGGACTGAGTCATGTTGATTAGTTCAAAGTTATTCTTGATTCACAAAATTCATGGAGCCAAAGCACACTTAGTTCTAGAAGATAAATATTAATATGATTTTAAGTTATTGTTTAAGAGGAAGAAGAACAAGTTATAATATGTACTAGGAATGCTTCCATAAATAGATTGATGTCAACATTTTTGTGCAAATCTGAAGGCTTATATAACAACAAATAGAAATCTATAAAAAAAGTATCAGCATAGACTGATATACTTCTAATGTAACTGCTGTGTATTATACAGGAATGTTTCCAAAGGCTCATGAATTGACACATAGGCTCTTGGGGTGGTGCCAGTAATAGATAGATTATAAGAATGATGACTTCCGATTTGCATTTCTCTAATGACTAATGATGTTGAACATTTATTAAGGTATATCTCGGCCATCCAAATTTCTTCAGGTGAAAAGTCCTTGTTTAGCTCTGTACCCCATTTTTTGATAGGGTTATTTGGTTTTCTGGGGTCTAACTTCTTGAGTTCTTTGTATACATTGGATATTAGCCCTCTGTCAGAGGTAGGGTTGGTGAAGATCTCTTCCCAATTTGTTGGTTGCCGATTTGTCCTTTTGACAGTGTCCTTTGCCTTGCAGAAACTTTGTAATTTTATGAGGTCCCATTTGTCAATTCTTGATCTTAGAGCATAAGCAATTGGTGTTCTGTTCAGGAACTTTCCCCCTGAGCCAATGTCTTCAAGGGTCTTCCCCAGCTTCTTTTCTATTTCACCTCACACCAGTCAGAATGGCTAAGATTAAAAACTCAGGAAACAGCAGGTGTTGGCAAGGATGTGGAGAAAGAGGAACACTCCTCCACTGCTGGTGGGACTGCAAGCTGGTCCAACCACTCTGGAAATCAGTCTGGCAGTTCCTCAGAAAACTGGACACGATACTTCCAGAAGACCCAGCCATACCACTCCTGGGCATATACCCAGAAGATTTCCCAGCATGCAATAAGGATACATGCTCCACTATGTTCATAGCAGCCTTATTTATAATAGTCAGAAGCTGGAAATAACCCAGATGTCCCTCAATGGAAGAATGGATACAAAAAAAATGTGGTATATATACACAATGGAGTACTATTCAGCCATTAAAAACAACGAATTCATGAAATTCTTAGAGAAATGGATGGATCTGGAGAACATCATACTAAATGAGGTAACCCAGTCTCAAAAGAATACCCATAGTATGCACTCACTGATAAGTGGATATTAACCTAGAATCTTGGGACACCAAAGACACAATCCACATACCAAATCATGTTAGACAAGAAGGAAGGAGTAGACCCTGGTTCTGGAATGGCTCAAAGCATCAGTGTAGGGGAATACCTGAACAGGGAAGTGGGAAGGGTTGGATGGGGGAACACGAGGAGGGAAAAGGGCATGTGGGACCTTTGGGGGGCAGCGAACCAGAAAAAGGGAAATGAAATGTAAATATAGTATATATCCAATAAAAAGTTTTTTCTTTAAAAAATATAAACCAATTCACAACCAAGTGGAAAAAAAAAGAATGATGACTTCCTCAATAGATGACTTCACACATAAATTCCTGGGAGTATAGTTCTGTAAGGGATATGCTATGCCTGCCTTCTCCTGGTTTCCTATCTGCTTCTCAGCCACACAGGAGTATTGGAAACTGGAGTGTGTCTATTCATGTTGCAATCTGGAAAAGACTTACCTATATTTTGCCTGTGACCTGAGACTTTGTGTAAGGCTGACTTTAAAAACTGATGGAGCAATTAATGAGAAGGAGGAAATTTGAGGTTAGCACAGCATCCAGGTTCTGGCATGGTTATTGTGAGCTGCTTTCAAGTCATATTTGTAGTAAGAATCAGGAACCAAATGCAGGGCAGAAGGGTTTTTAAAATTTGTCAAGAATAGGACTCTGTTTAAAATTGGAACCGAGATGTGATTGATGCAGACATTAGCACCATGAAAAGAAGTTAATTGGGGTGAAGAAGACAAGAAAAGAGCGTAGGCACTGGAGAATGGGGAGAATTGCTATCTGCTGGACATGGCATGGTCACTGCATTCCATGACTCTCACAGCTGTGCTTACCTCACCAAGCTAAGCCAGTCAGCATCTCCCCAAGGATGGGTAGAGGGATGCTGGCAAAACACCATACTAGCTAAAAAGCTATCGGTAGTCCGTGGGTTCATTGGAAGGTTGCCACAGGTAAGTTGGGAATGTTCCTGTACTTACACCCAGACCCACATGTATATGGGCAGCACAAATTGTTCTTCCAATTTTATGTCATATTGTCCAAAAACATGAAGTTTAAAGGAACATATTTTAGGGAAACACAGAGGAGTTGGAAGACAAAGATTGAGGGCAGATATGATCATGCATTATTATATACATGAATAAAATTCTTCAAATTTTTTTTCTTATTTTTGGTTTTTCAAGATAGGGTTTCTCTTTGTAGCTTTGGTTGTCCTGGAAGTCGGCTGGCCTTAAACTCATAAAGATACACTTGCCTCTGCATCCAGAGTGCTAGGAATAAAGGTTGCCTGGCTAAGAATAAATGTATATAACATAAATTAGTACATTATACCATAGGAAAGATGCTGTGAGGGCATAATGGACTTTTGCAAGACACTATCCATGGTTGGCTTCAGGGTTTAAAGGTCCAAACTCATTTGAAAGTCTTTTCTTTCAAAAGAGAGTACTGACATACCTAGACAAGGATAAAAATGTCTGCACCCATGATACAAACAGTAGAGCAGCATTCACATGATGTTGAGCCTTGGGATATGTAGAATTCAAGGTTCACAGGGTCACAGAGGATTCTACAAGGATATCAGAGGAAAGCCTGGTATGACAGATAATGTGAGACCTGGTATCCAGGCCTGTTGGCAGCCCTTGGGCGGTGCTACAGAAAGCCATAGAAAAGAAGCCTGAAGATGACAGGGATCATCTGCAAGGAAAGCTGCAGACAGTGAGAAGAAAGAGACATCCTAAGAGAGAGGAGGGGGCGTGGGAGCTGCTACAGTGAAGCCATGCTTTGGGGCCCATTCTCTAAAACCATATAATGCATGTTAGGCATGGAACCACAAGATTTAGTGTTTGCCCTTCTATGTCTTGGTATTGCTTTGATTTGGTATGTTCTCTAGTGCTTTAGAGAAGTACTAGCAGATGGATATATGCCTTTGTGGGTTGGTATGGTTTGAATGCGAAATGTCTTCCACAGACACACGTTTGAACACTTGGTCCCAAGAAAGTGGTGGTGGTTTGAATGTTGGGAAGCTTCTGAGAGGTGGAAAAGGAGAAAAATGATTTGCTAATGATTGACTTTGAGGTTTGATAATTCAATCCCATCTCTTGCTCCCTGTGTATAAATGCAATGTGACCAGCCACTTCATAATCAAGCCAAGATCCCTTCCCCATCACAGTGGACATTCCTGTCTGTCTTGTGTTGCTTCTTCTCAGTTTTTTGGTCAGAGCAATGGAGAAAGTTTTGATCCTAAATTAGCAGCACTATGAGTAGAGGCTGGGTCATAAGTCCTTTAATCTTCCCTGTAGCTATCAGCTATCTAGCTATCAGCTTCTGGAGGCAGGTCAGAAGTAGGTTGCTTGGGAGATGATTTTGAAGGGTATTACTCACCTCCCATCCTGGTCCTCTGCTTTCTTGCCTGCTTGTGGAGAGATGCATCCTCTGTCACATGGTCTAGCTGTAGCACCACACGTTACCACAATGGAGCCCATTGAAAAGGGACTGGCACCTTGACATCATGAGCCAAAACAAATCTTTTCCACTCTGAGTTGATTTGCTTAGGGGTTTTATTACTATGACTAAAACAAACAAACAAACAAAACCCTAAATATGATAACCAAAGAAGCCCATACCTTTCATAAGCCTGACAAATCCCTATGTCTCAACCAACACCTTTCAGTGCTTATTTACTCAGTCATGGACCTAGTGTTTATCTGCTGAGACTGAATTACTTAACTCTTCCCAATATGGTGGCATTCTGCCAACAAGTTCATTGAACAGTCCCCAGATGACTTTGCTAGACTGAGATGTGAGAGCTTAGATTTTGACTCCTGAGCTTGAGGATGTAACTGCTGAGTTTGCATCCCATTACTTTATTTTCACACCTCATGGCAGCTTTAAAAAGATAGTCAACTGCAAGTCTGTTTGAGAATTTCTGAATAGAGAGAGTCAAGTGTAGCTCACAGGCATTCCCAGTACCCAAGTGCTGATGAAGACCTCCAACCATGAGATTTGACTTTGACAAATATAAGGGAACCTGAACATTACAAAGGAATTATGCATTTCATCTGTTCTCTGACACCAGTGGTTCTCAACCTTCCTATTGCTATGACCCTTTATAGATGTAGCAGAGGATTGCCTTGTAAGGCATCAATGTGAGGAGAGGTCCTTGGTCCTATGAAGGCTTGATAGATGCCCCAATGTAGGGGCATAGAGGGCGGGGAGGTGGGAGTGAGGTAGGTGGAGGAACACCCTCATAGAAGTAGGGGGAGGGAGGATGGGATAGGGGGTTTTTGGAAGGGGGAAAACTGTGAAAGGGGATAACATTTAAAATGTAAATAAAGAATATAACCAATAAAAATTATTGTTCTTCATGTTGTAGTGACCTCCAGCCATAAAATTATTCTTGCTACTTGATAACTATAATTTTGCTGCTGATATAAATTATGGCATAAACATATTATATGCAGGATATCTGCTATGTGAAAGGGATTGAGAACTGATGCTCTACACCCTTGATGCTGTTCCTATACTAATGATTTTCAGGTCCCAACTTCCAGCACTGCTGACATCAGATATTTTCTAAATCAAATGTATTCAAGTTTCTAAAACTAAATTCAACAAATGTAATGTAAAAGAAGACAGAAGATACACAAACAATTCCAAATGGTGTTGTGGTGGTTTGGATGAGAATGGCCCCCATAGGCTCACATAGTTGAATGCTTAGTTACCAGAAAGCAGAACTCTTTGAAATGATTAGAAGGATTAGGAAGTGTGGCCTTGTTGGAGTAGGTGTGGCCTTGTTGGAGGAAGTATGTCTCTGGCGTTGAGCTTTGTCTGAATCAGTATCTCTGTCTGTCTTTCTGTCTGTCTGTCTGTTTCTTTGTTTTCTCTGTCTCTCTTCTCTGTCTCTGTCTCCCTCCCTCTCTGCCTCTCTCCCTGCCTACAAATTAGGATGTAGCTCTCAACTACTCTAGCACCAAGCCTACCTGCCATCATGCTCCCTTCCACCTTCTCTCCTGCCACAATATTGGACTAAGCCTCTGAATCTGTAATTAAATGTTGTTTGTGGTGTCTTTTCACAGTAATAGAACAATGACTAAGACAGGGGTTCTGATGGGAGTAATTCTCAAGAGCTAATGCTGTGCTTGAGAAACTCATTGACCACCACTGACCACATTCCAAGGCTCTGTGACTTCCATATTTGACTACTGTACCAAAGATTCACAATGCCATACCATGAATTTTGTTGTTTGTGTCCTTCAGCTGGTTCAGAGGAGTGCTGGAGTTTACAGATACATTGCATATATGTAGTATATAAGAAGCCAGCTATACAATGTTTTTTAAAGTATGAAGTGATATTTCTCAGTATACAAGAAATGATGCTCATGAAACCATCAGGTTTCTCATTTGGAGCTGAGATACTAGGAGTCATGTGTTATTCCAAATGTCTTTCATTTACCATCAAATGGGTGGAGTTATTGCTGTAAAGAGGAACAGAGTTAAAATGGCGAAGAAACCCTGATTACACAGTCATATTTATTACAACACCATGCTGTACATACACTTAGATATCAGGATACAATGGTGGGCAGAATGTATGACTGGTCACTGGTTCCACATCTCAGTGAGGTCATGACAGGTATTGGGCTCTTTCTAAAAGTAGCCACTAGACAGTTACAGGCCTGAGCAAATATACAGTGAGTCACAAATTATCCTGGGAACCCAAAAAAAATCTCCTTTAAGGTTATAGACAAAAGTAGGATCCGAAACTATTGTTAAATTAGGGTATTGGGTTATCAAGTGTGGTCTATGGAGCTGCTGGCCAACATTCCCCAGGACAGTGTTGGAAATGGAAGCTGCTGACGTGCAGAGTTTTCATCAGGGCTCTACAGGGCTACAGCCAGTGATGCAGTTGCAGGCTTAGTCTAAGGACAGTTGGCAATCTTAGATTTAGAGTGGAGGACCAGAAGCTCAAGATAATCCTCAACTCCATCTGAGATCAGTCGTCACTACAGGGAGTGAACCCATCTCAACACCACGACTGGCTGGAGCAAGATTGTATATGTTCAATTTTCACAACCTTACTATTTTGAAGACTTTTTAAAATTTCTTTTTGGAGATGGCATCTTGCTCTAAAGTCCTGGCTACCCTGGAACCCATTAGACAGTGCATGTTGTCCTTAAACTAAACATAGTGTTCTAGCCTTAGCCTCTTAAGTACTGGGATCCCATGCCCAGCTCTAATAACTTTTTAAAATAAATATGATTCATCAAAGACATATAAAGATGTTCTTAATAATTTTAACTGTTTCTGTCTAAATAATACATGATACAGACATATGGATAATAAAAACCTCTGCTTAGTGCCTAAGAAACTAAATAATAAGGGGGAATCTATTTGATAGGCTGGTTTGCTAAATCATGCTCCAGTTTCCAATTGTTCCTTGAATGTCTGCTTTATTACTAAATGCTGAAATACAATGTGTCTGAAGGTGAATTAGAAAGACATTTCTTATTAGCCTGAGATCAGTATTTAATTTCATCAGTCCCTCGTTTGTATAATTAAAAATCTAAGATCTGTGTGAAGAACAAAATGAAATAATCAATTGCTGCTCTCCAATTAACTTTAAAAAGGATGGTGCAACATTTCACTTGCAGAAATGTTTATACATACATAATATTAAAACAGAAACACTCACCCCTACCACTGCAAGGCAAATTAGTGAATTGGCGAAACTTTGAAAGTTTTAGTTTGTTACCTTGAGACCCAGGATTATGCTTACTTTATGTCATCCCCAGAATGTGTGTTAGTTATCTCTAATAGACTTGAGATTCAAGATGACTCTTACTCAGTCTTCCCCAGAATGTGTGTTAGTTACCTGTAATAGGAAGCACACTGCTCTCTGATCCCATTCTTCTGACCACCCTCCTTATGACAGAGAATTGTTTTGTGCAAGTAATCCAATTTCTGTATTCATGTAATTCTGGTTATCTAAATTTGATGACAAGATCACATAAGGTCTGGTTTGTTTTTACTCAATACATTATGACACAAAATAACTATATTTATATAAAAAAAAACCACACCTGCCAATATGGGAAATGTAGGATCCCTAAGAACAAAAGTTCTTCTCTCCTGTGAACATAAGTGAGGAGCTAGTGTACTTGATAAACCTCAGTCCCCAAGTAAGTCTTGGGCAGTGGCTTGCTGGCCCTTTCTCTCCTTAATTAAAACAATATGAGAGTGAGTCTGGAAACGAGTTTTATTATGAGCTTAGAGGGCGGGCCTGAGAAGAAAGAACACAGTGCTCCTGTACCTGTGCTTTAGAACTCCACATCTGGAAACCCAGTGATGGAGATAAACACACAGCAGTCAACTCACATGTCTCCTGTGTTCATTATGCTACACCCACAGCTTTGTAAAAGACCAAAAGAGGAGGTTTTTGGACCCCCATGTTTGAGACAGAAGTAATGGACCTGTGAGTATTGTCATGGTCAGTGTCCTGGCTGGTTTTGTGTCAATTTGACATAAGCTGGAGTCATCTAAAAGGAGGGAACCTCAATTGAGAAAATGTCTCCATAAGATCAAGCTGTAGGACATTTTCTTAGTGATTGATGGGGGGAGGACCCTGTCTATTGTCCTCCCTGAAGGGTGGGGTCATCCGTGGGCTTGTGTTCTGGGTTCTATAAGAAAGCAGGCTGAGCAAGCCAAGGGAGTAAGCCAGTAGCAGCCCCCTTCATGGTTTGTGCATCATTGCTTTCGTCATGGTGTTTCATCACAGCAAAAGTGATCTAAGACAGTCAGCTTGGCTGCTGTAACAAAACGCTAAAGAATTGGAGTAACATGGTAAACATTTATCCTCCCTCCAAGCCCCTCCAACACCACACTGTTGACTGCAGTATCTAAGGTCAAAGTACCAGCACAATCAGTCTCTGGCAGGGGTGTATTCCCAGATTATGATGCAGACTTTCTTCTTGTAGGGATGGGGAAAGAGAGAGGAAGGCAGACAAAGGCCTTCCAAACTTCCATCAAACTAGATCCTGACTGCGTTATCTCCTTCACACATAATTATTACTTCATAAAGCCCTGTCTCCCAATCCATCCATCTCTGAGATTACAGGTTTAAAGACTGAATCTAGTGGTGGAATACCAGTGCAGACCACAGTGTATGCTGTAATCTCAGGCGTGTCAAAGTTTCTTAGTCTATTGCTTTGGAAGGCATGAGGATAGGCTGGGTCTAACCACCTCACAGAGTGCTTGGGAGTTTAACAGGAAGAACTTCGTGTAAAAGGAAGGAGCCGGAGAAATGGGATCCTTCCGTGGACCCAGTCCATGGTTTCCCATGGCAGTATTGGACAGTAAAGGAGTCAAGTCTTCCTGGAGCCTTGCCCCATGGGTCCCACTGACCTTCTATGAGATGAGGTCTTCCTAAGTCCCAGTGACTGGGGATGAAATCATTGTACTGCATTACCCTAGTTGTATTGTACTAAAAAATATGGACTTTAAGTCATTCGTTCCCTCAAAAATGGACATTTAGCTTTATTCTCTAGCTACTCAGGATGCAACACACTGGCTTGAAATGGTATTACGTTTTACAGTCTGTTGATGTGATTCAGGCATAGTAAAGCCAAGGATTACTGCTTGGCAACATTTGTGCATATGAAAGAGACAGACTTCGGGCTTTTTACTTATGTCACGTGACCAATAAAGAAAGCAAGCTCATAGAGAACATGGGGGACACAAATTCAGAATGACATCAGGGCTCAGCTCAGTTTCTTACAAACTGGAAAAAAATGGAGTCTGGATCTATCTGATAGTGGAATCCCTTAAATAACTATAAAAACAGTTCCACACAAGAACCGGGTCCATAAGCCAAAGGAATGGTTGAAGGACTCATAGTAGGCTATTCACAAGAAGTTCAAACTGATACGTATTCTTGAGATCAGCAAATGTGTTGGGTTTAGCTCTCAGCTTTTGTCAGACCGTGTGTTACAAACTAAGGATTTCTCTGTAAAAGCAACCAGGCCTACAGACAACCAATTCTGCTTTTCCCTGTGAGAAATGACTTAGTGAAGAGCATGCAGCTAGCTTTTCCTGCCAAGGGAGGGGCCTATTTGCCTGTGTTTATTCATGTGTGCAAAGGTGTTTGTTAAAGAGGTACTGTATGAAGGGACCATTCTGTGTTATTGTATTGGATGAAAAACTTAAGAAGCAGTTAATTTTTCTTATAAATTAGAAGTCTAACATTGAGTAAGATATAAAACTTAAACATATCTGAGATGAATGAATATTAACAGAAATGTATGAACAGAAGAACAAAATGGAAGATAACGATTTAAGCATGACCTGGGAGTTGGCAGATATCAGCAGGGCAGTCAGCAGCAGAATCAGAGCTTTGAATTCTACGTTGGATAGGAACCTTGGGGACATTTAAAGGGTTATGTTTAATTGATGGACAATTATCTTCTATTTGATGCACAGAGTAAGCTTGGACCTAAAGATGACCCACACATCCATACTGGCTGCTGTGAAACTCACTTCTCTCCCACCCCTCTCACAGGAGGCTCTGTGGAATGAACACAACCTGAAGTTGCATTAAAATGCAGACAGGGTCAGAGGGGACACCAGTTCACACCAAAGGGTTTGAATCAGGTAGGAAACAGCAGTCTCCGGAGTGTGAAGCCATGTGAGTGAGAGGAAGAACCTTTTGTGGAACTTTTAACTTCTTATTAATATTTAAATCAATTTCACAGGCAGGGAGGCTAAAGCATTTCTCTTCTCTTTAATTTAATAATTCTCTGAGGTGCCAAACAAGCCTCTGAAACTTTATTAGAACTGTCATATTTTTTGCTCTATATTAAATATAAGTGGTTAAAGTTGAGATACTTTCCCCATGGTATGTAATTAATTTTACAAGTGTGCGTGTGCTCATGTGCTTTAAATATTGACTTGATTTCTTGTCCTGTTACTATGACAAAATACTCAGACAAAACAATTTAGAGAGAAAGAGTTTTTTGTTTTTTTGTTTTGTTGTTGTTGTTTCTGGATTACAGTTCAGGGGCACAGACCATCTTATTGAGGAACTAAATGCAGCAAGAGCTTAAAGCAGGTGGTCACACCACATCCGTAATCAAGACAAAAACCTAATGGGTGCATGCTACTGTTCAGATTTTTCCCCACTTCTGCAAGCTGGGACCCAAGGCCAGGGAATGGTTCCACCCACGGTGAGTAGATCGTCCAATGTCAATGAGTAAAATCAAGGTAATTCCCCAATAGGCATGGCAACAGACCCATCTCCCAGGTGATTGTTGTAGATCTTAAGTTTCCAGTTAGCATTTACCATCACAATGATGTAGTAGTTTGTATTTAAATTCACAAATAAGACCCAATATTATATTTAAAAGCCATCTCACAGGTGAGAATGCCAAGTTCAACGAGAATGACTAGTATACTGTCTTATGATGTGAATGAAACTAATTTGAAATTTAATACTGCTATAGTTTTAATTGTTAGAATAAAATACTACTCAGCTTGAAGGATTCTTGACTACATAGGCCTGGCTTTATGAGTACTGAAATAGTCCGCTCACTTCTGTTCTACTGTGTGCAGAGAGAATGGCTGCAGCTTTAAGGGTGAGCACATACAGGTGCCCACATCATGGATGGATTAGTTTTGTTTACTGTTGCAGGTTCAACATCTATCCCAGACCTTGGTACATGGCAAATAAGTATCTGAATGAACGGATGGATGGATAGATGGATGGATGGATGGATGGATGGATGGATGGATGGATGAATGAATGAATGAATGAATGAATTGATGAACTGATGAGAAAATAAGAAACAAGAAACACAGAGTCAGCCACCATTTGGCTTCTTGTCATTTTGGTTGAGAAATAGAAACAAAACAATCTGCAGGGTTTCTTCAGCTAAGTGACTCCTCTCTCCATCCTGTCTCAGGCCTTGACATCATAGATGGCACTGTAATGTGAACTGAAGGTAGCTGAGCTCTGAGGTGAACACACTGGGTTGTCCCTTCCTTGAGTATGGTGGGCTCTGAGTTGGTTGGCCATGTTTTCCACGGTATCATCAGCTCACATGAGACTTTCCTCCCAGGAGTCAGGATCTTCCTGCTGAGCTTGAAAATATCTGTGCTGGGGCTTGCAGGGGAAGACCATGTACCAGGCACCTGAGGGGGTCCTTGAATTTTAAAGAGGCTTAATGCAGCAGTTCAAAAGACAGTGGAAAGTCAGTCCAATAGTCTTGAGTCAAAAGAGAATCCAGAAATCCAACTGTAATGGACCCCTGAAAAACACCTTGATTTTATTTTATTTTTAACTGAAGAATCACTGTCAATGGTTTGGCCAGAGACCTGCTTCAACCTTAAGGATTCCTGATATAAGCCAATGAATTACCCATCATTTTCCAGTGAAGCTATTATAAGTGTGATAGAGTTAATTTCCAATTTGACAGTATCTAGAATCACCCAGGAGGTGGACTTCTGGGCATGTTATTACATGAATTGGTATGGTAAGACCAGTCTTGCCTGTGGATGAGATCATCCCCTGGACAGGGACCCTGGACTGTGCAAGTGGAGAGGTAGCATTCACCCACCCATCTGGCTTCTTGGCTGTGGATATGAAGTGATAAAGCCTTGATATTGTGACTTCTCCTGATAGTAGATTAAAACTGTGAACTGTGAACCAAAATCAACCATTTCTTGACAAAGGTCAGCTTTGAAAAGGTCAGGGACACTGAGAAGAGACATGGAGTTGGCAATCAATCTCTGAGCAGATTTTCTCCGAGAGAATAAAACTTAGTTCTCTGGGGCCAGTGAAAGAGTGGGAAAAAATTACACACACACCCCTACTCACATAGTCACACACCTACTTACACACACACACACACACACACACACACACACACTCACACACCTACTCACACTCTCACACATGCTCACACACATACCTACACACACACTCACACACTCACACACCTACATACACACACACACACTTAGTGAAAGAATCAAGCTCAAACAAGCTTCAACAACTTTATTTTTTGCTTAGCCTTTTTATATTATCTAAGACAAAAATTCTCTATGCAAGAAAAAAGATTACCTCATTAGCCACATGTTACCTATTCTCCAAAAGCAACCACCACAAAAATATTCTTCAAAATAGATTAAAATAATTATATAAAAGGAAATTATAAGAGGATTATTGATTATTTTTTTCTTTTGAAACTTATACCTAACTGAACTTTAACCCCAAAGTAGTCATTATTTTGTCATTGATTAACAAAGTTTAAGCAAGCCAGTTTATAGTAGCAATCTTTTTCTGGGGCTTAATTGATGATAATTTTTATTTAGCAAGTGTGATGGATTGTATATGCTTGTCCCAGGGAGTGGCACTCTTAGGTGTGGCCTTGTTGGAGGAAGTGTGTCACTATGGGAATGGGCTTGATGATCTTTAGAAAATGCCTGACGATGCCCAGTCTGTCCTAACTTCCTTGGATAAAGACATAGAGCCCTCAGCTCCTGCTGCACCATGCCTGCCTGGATGCTGCCATGCTTCTGCCTTGATGACAATGGACTGAACCTCTGAGCCTGTAAGCCAGCCCCAATTAAATGTTGTCTTTTGTAAAACTTGCATTGGTTATAGTGTCTGTTCACAGCAGAAAACCCCAAACTAAGACACCAAGAAACAGATTGTCTTATATCTTATTTTTGATGCCTTGTTCAACTAAACTTGCTAATTATCTATTCTGTATTCTTATACTCATAAATAGAATTATTTACTCTTATTCATAACTTTGTCTTCTCATGGTACACACTGAAATCTGCTACCATATCCCTAGATCACAAGATCAAGGAACTCAGACCCAACCTATAGCAAATGTTTTCTTTGATTATTAACTTGTCCCAAGCCGATTTTCTCTTCAAAGTATAGTTATGTGCTTGTAGGAGACAAACGCTCACTGTATTACCTTTCTAACCTATGCAGCCTTTACTACTCTACAAGGAGGGGCCACATTTTACTCTTACTTCTATCTTTGTTATATTTTCCTGGTAAAACAACATAAACCATCTCTTTAATTTTTATTAACTATCCTAACTTCCTAAAACTATTGAAATCAAATCAGGAATGTTGTAAAATCACTAATTCATCTAAATAATATTATTTTATGAAAGTTCATCTTCATAATGATCTGCAGGGAAGTTGCCCAATAAAGTGGGCTGTCTCCCAAGAAGCAATCACACTAAACTATAGGCAGTGAGGGTCTCCCCATGGCCATTCACACCATGCTAGACACAGGAGGACACACAGGAGAATGCACAACAGCAGCATGAAGCAATTCAGAGACTAACTCTATATGGCTGTGTCTCTCCAAGGTACATCCATGCATCCAAGCTGTGCAAAGAGGTTGGACTTTCTCCAGGAAGATTACTGGCCCACCTTAGTTCCTCCTGCATGGCAGTCTGACACTTTCTCCCCAAAGTTGCTCTTCTCCAGGTATTTTATTACAGTAACAGAAAAGGAACTAAGACAATACTCATCTGAAGACCACAACTTCTACTTTCCATTACAGTTCACCTGTAGATGGTATTGAATTCAGGCTCATAGATTTTATTGTCTTTTTCTTTAAAACACCACTTGTTGTTTGAAGCTCATCAAGAAGATTCCAGATCTCTGAGTCATGGGCTTGGAAGACTTACAACACAGAGATCCTGAGATCTACCTCAGCATTATGTAATGAAACAAAACAGATGTTTCACAGGCTCACTGAAAGGTGGGGTTCATCCATAGAACACTGGGTGCTTATCCTAACAAATTCAATGTCTGTAGACATTCAGTTTTGTCAAACTTTTAATCAACCATTCTTACAAGCTTATGCCGTCCTCAGTCTTCTTCAAATGACGTGTTATAAAAACAACCAAGTAAGTAAAGAGAGAAAAAAGAAAGAAGGAAAGAAAGAAAGAAAGAAAGAAAGAAAGAAAGAAAGAAAGAAAGAAAGTTTTGGCAGGATACAAATTCTACCAGCCTTTTCAGTTAGTCTATGATGGTTTGTCATCGTTGTCAAATGGATTGGTTATGGAATTATCTAAGAGACATGCCTATGGGTGGGCTTGAAAGGGCATTTCTAGTAAGGGTTACTTGAGAAGGGAAGACCTTCCTTCATCCAGCAGCACCAGCTGGATGCTAGAGGTGCTACTATCTTGTTGGGCTCAGGGTGGAAGCTGAGAAAACTCACTTCAGATACAGAAGCTTTAAAATGAAAGCTTTATTTTCTGAGAGCTTGGGGAGGTGGCCAGTTTGGGATCTGAACCATGTCCTCGAAGGGAAATTGTATAACATTTTTAAAGGAAGGGTTACAAAGCAAAGGGCTGGGGGGAGGTGCAGTGCTATGCGGTTGTATTTTGGTATTATGGGTTAAGCAAGAGAGTACTCACTGTAGACTGGGCTGTATCCAGGGCACCTGGCTTCAAGGTCCTTAGTTCATTCTCCTAGACATTAGGTCCAGAGCTCAGAGTGATAAGGAGACAAAGGAGCAGGTCAGCTGCATGTAGTTAATTAGGACATAACAGGCAATTAATTATATTTTTTGCAACTTATGCACCTTGGCTTAGATAACAGTAATTTCTATATTCTGTACTGGTTAACAGACAATTAAAAAAAACATTTGGAGAAGTGAGATAGGTGTTTACTCCTAGGCCTGGCATTTTTTGACACTGACAGCAAGATAGAAAATTTGTCCTTGAGATGGCTGGACTCGGACAACTGTTTATAACAGAAACCGTTCAGCTGTAGGGAAGTCCCCAGCACCCTTAAGGCCTGAGGCCTTGAATTTAGTTTCTCCCTATGATTAAATGGAGCCTGTAAATGAAATGGCAGTACTTAGAGTGCGTTTCTCTTGCTTGTTCCCAACAATTTCTGGCCTTTGAGGCTGTGAAAGCTGTGCTGGTTGTCCCAAGGCCATTGCTGGCACAGGTTGTGATTCAGTCTGAAAAATTCCTGGTAGCATCCAGCAATATAGAGGTCCTAGGAAAAGGTGGGGATGAAATTGTTTCTGAGCCCTGACCTATAAAGTCAGGTTGAGGATACATAAAAATCCCAAAGTTTCATGTATTGTCTATAAAAATATAATACTTTCTTAGGACTGTCAGTGAACTACTTTTAACCACTGAATGTTTGATCAGTATCTAACAAGAAGCAGAGACTATTTATTATTTTAGTTACTCAATAGACAGCCCACCCCAAGACATACTGGTACCAAAAAGCTCAATAGAGGAGGGGGGCTCAGCTCATAGTTGGAAGAACAGCATTACACTGGACACTTCCATTCCATAACAGAAATTTCGGCTGGATATTACCTAATGCTTACATACTACACAGAGAATAAGAAAGTCATTTGCAACGTTCTCTGACAGGCAGCGATGGCATAGCCCCCTTTGAGTGCAATTCAATATGCAGTGTGAGCATAGTGAGGAGTTGCCCCTGCCTTTAGCACTCTGACCTTTAAATAAACCATCCTTTTGCTCATGGTATGCAATGTTTAGGGAGCCCTTGGTTTCTCCTCAGCACCTGTAAAGCTTCCTCTTATCTAACACCAACTGATTTGTAAAATGGCAGTGTTGTCTTTCAATGCACAACCTGAAAGGTGCAATTTAACCCCAACTTCAAAGAAAAAGATGGATGAAAGCTCCTACCCTGTAAGTCTTCTCCTTCTCCTTCATCTTCCTCTTCATCTTCTTTCCATATTATGAATTTATTCCTAGTTAGTGTTGAGCCCTCAGAGCAGTGAGCTCTTATTGGAGAACAAGATGTCCCATGGACCTGAGTCACTTCTACCTTGTGAAAACAAGGCAGGAACCTTCTGTTCCATTGAGACTCAACAGGGTTTTCTGTGTGTCCAGGAGATATACTGTCTCAGAGCTGTCCTTTATTGCAGAATTAAATCAAGAAGTAAGCTAACGATGTTAGCAGCCTGGTTTGGGGGTTCTCACAACTTCAGATTTCTTAATCTGAAACCATGAGAGATCTAATAGACATGTAGAGACGATCCACAGAAAATGAATGCTTTTGTTCTATCATTCAACATTGGTAGGCATGCAATCTTCTAACATGTGTACAAGAGAGAAGATTAACAGTAGTTATGGCTATTGAGAAGTCTCAATACCTCCTCTGAAAATCAGTGTGTCACTCTGATCCCATAGAGGCTGTACCATCCGTAGGACTAAACTGAATCCCAAGTATTGATAAATGGCCAAGTTGGGTTTGTTTTAAGTAGCATAACCTGATAGGACTAAAGAAAAGGTCATGTGGCCTAAGATAAAGGGTTTAAGCAAATGTGATAAATCCAATCACTAAATGTGAACTTAGAAATTTTTAGAGATTATTTATGAAGTATATCAAAAGTGCATATGTAGTTACAGAAACCCTGGAAAATATAAGAATCCTAACCTGATCTTTTAGGATCACATGCCCCTGCTATGAAAACTCCAAAAATAAGAAGTTATCCTAAGCACCAATTCATCTCATTTTGGTTGTGTTGCTTTTAAAGAACAGACCAAGAGGGTAGGGAGTGGAATGAGGCCAACTTACTTCAGGAGGCTTTAACAAGACAGAGAATGCGGATAGGCAAGAGAAGGAAAATGGAAAAAGAAAGGGGGAGTGATGGTTTGGGATGGTGGGAGGGACAATGCCACTCCTGCCAATCTCAGGGTTTAGGCATGCCTCAACCCCACTTGTGCTCCCCCTGCTCCCTTCCCCCCATGGTTCTCTGGCCCTACGAATTAAGAGCTGGTCGGTGGTGATAGGTGGGGCAAGAGTCTTACTGCGACATGACAATGATGTGAATAATGTTCACTTAATGTCATTTGGGCACTGAAATTCCTGTATATGTGACTACAGTGTCTGCCTATAGAGACCAGATTTGCCAGAAGCTATTTCAGGGTTCAGTGGGAAGAACTTGATGTCTACCCAGAAGACAATGATTGCACCCATAAAAGCCCAAAGTCAACGGCATTTGTGTGTTTCAAGGCACATTGGTTTTTGTAGGACATGGCTCCTTGACTTCAGACCATGCTCTTCAGCTGTTATCCTCTTTGGAACAAGATGAGCAGTTCTGGCTGACAAAGAGATGAACAGGCAAACGCCAAGCTGTTATCAGACAACCCAAGCTTTTCTTGCACACACCACAGCCCTGTGCCCAGCGGCTGTGCTCACAAAAGCTGACTTAAATCATCACCGTTCAGGAATTCTCCACAAGGCTGCTCCAGATGACTGGGTTTGTCAGATTAGATAAACTCTATAGTTGACAAATGGGAATTTATAAGCAGTCCAATCAGGAAAACAGACTCTATTAGTGCACATAAGACTTCTGGGATCTAGAGCTGCCCAGGCTGAGTGCTCATGTTTACAAGTGAGTTGGCCATGTGCCCCTCTATGAACACCCTGCTTTGCTCCAGTGGACTGCATTTCTAGGAAGGAAAATATCAGAATGCCTGTACCCAACCTCTTGTGAGTGAAATCTCATCCCAGAATAAAATATCCCCTAGGAATAGAAAGAAGTTTCTCCTTGCTAGTCACTGGAGAATGGGACAAGGAGGTCCATATGCTGCAGCACAGAGTGAAAGGGGAAGACAATGTCAATAACGGCCCCTGTTGGCTCTGACCTGTCTGTGACTTCAGCTGACGCCCAGCATTTTCAAACCTGACTAAAAGACATCTCAGTCCATTCCTTCTGCGGGCATCTCTCCTCTGCTGCTGGCTTTATCTGGAGCACAGCTCATGGTTCTGATAAGGAAGGGTGGACAGGCTGCATCTGCTAGCTGTTTGCTGCCAGATGAGGCTTGTCTACAGTTATTGGAAGACAGTGCCTTCGGGCATTATCCAGTTTCTATGTGATGGGACTAAGATCTTTTACTGGCTGAGAGCCTAGGGCTCTTTTGACCCTCTAAGCTTCCAGTGTTTGACTCGACTTGCAAAGGTACAATTGCCCTTGAAATTTAAATGTCGCTTGTGCTCTGGAGACAGCTTTTGAGGGCTCCTGGGAGGCTATCAAGTGTCCAGACAGCTGGGTGAGCATTGCCTTCCTAGCATCAGGGGGAAGTTCAGCCCGACCTGCTACAGCATCAGAACCTCAGCAGGCTGGGGGCTAAGTCTCAGCCACCTTAGGGATGATTTTCCTCCTGTTTAGTTGTCTTCCTCCTTATGCATCCAAGGATCATATTTGAACAAAGTACATGTAAGCAAATGTAGTTGAAAGCCAGGGACTCAGTCCTGCTGTGGAGATGGGGGCAGAGCCTCCTCAGCCCTCTCAAGCCTCCCTTTCCCCCGAAAGTTTACTATAGGAAGCATGAAATGTTTCCATTTACATCTTTTTGGGATAAATGCAAATGTATCTAAAGGCTAAATAAGCGCCCCACCCCCACCCCACCCCCCGGCTAACGTTTGGACATCTTCAGAATCCAGGAGCTAGTTCTCTGGAGAGTCAATGTCCAGTATGGCAGCACCCAGGCTCTGTGGGAGGTTGGAGCCTAACTCCAGGGAGGACGTGGCTTGGCATTTCAAGATGATTTCACACCATAAAGACACGCAGGCTGTTTCGGTGGATCAAGACAGTTAGTGATCACAATGTTATTTCGGTTTTCAGATAAGTGTAGGCTGTGTGCTGTGTGCGAATGTTGAGGTCTCTGGTCCTTTGCCTTGAGGACCGGCTCCTGTATGTACTACTACTGTACCATGGTAATATATTCACACTTGACACAGAGGCTGTCGGTGCTTACCTGCACAGAAAGGCAAGACTCTTTGAAGACTTTGCAACCAGTTAGTGAGTTCCTGGGATGCACAGCACACGTTATTTTCATGCTTATTCAACATTATAACATAGTTTTTCTTCTGTTGTCATGGAAATGATTATGGGCAGGGGAAAATATTTATGTTTTTGATTATATATATATTTTTCTTTTCAACATCTATTTATTTAATTGTCTATGTATACATGTTTTTGTTTATGGGTGTGGAGTCTAGAAGGCAGTTTATGGGAGTTCGTTCTCTCTTTCCATCATGTACAGTTCAAAGAAGTGAACTCAGCTACAAACCACTCTATTCCATGAGACAGCTTGCAGGCCCTCTCGTTATATTTTTGTACTTATATATCATTGTCCTGCTTTGGAAGAGGCACCCAGAATCACGCTGAGATAGTTCTGAGCTATGAACACACAGTCAAAACATCCACTACCTGAAGTTCAATGAAGTGGGGTTCTTGGGGGAGCCGCACAAAAAGTTCCCCTCCTACGACTGGGAGATGAACCTGACTCCTGGCACAACGTGCCTTTAAGGAGATGAGGCAAGGGCACCTGAACCCCCTAACGCCTCTCACCAAGCACTGGCTAGCACAGCTGTACTGATGGCTCTATACCTTGGACAGTGTGACCATGTGTGGCTATCCATCTCCTCAGTGCCACACGAGCCTCTTTCAGGCCACACTCGGCATGATAATTCTGATGTCTGGTATCATCACGCTTTATCAGCTAAGCTCCCCAGGTCAGTGGCAACCACTTCTGAAGGTCTGTCATTCTTAATCCTTATTCAATAAATACGGGCCAAAGAAAGTGCCGAGAAGGAATTTAGAGGGGAGAGAGAGCCTCTGGGTGAGTTTGTGCCCGGTTGTCTACCATGTGCTGGTGACAGGCACTTGGGAATAACAGCAGCAAATATAAAAGAGAGGATTTTGTAGGTTTCCCATTGAACGATTCACCCCTTTCATGGAAACCATTTATTCATTGAGAAATAGAGGACTTTTGCTCCCCAGGCACATGAAGAGCTTAATGAGGGGAAGGGATTCTTTGTCACGCAAGTGTTTTTTAAACCCATTTGGGGATGGATTTGAGAAGCTGGGGACCCTGCTTCTAAACACAGTCACATGAAGCTGCATGCTTTTATGTCATTTGGTAGCATCCTCTTCCTGTTCACATGATGTGATTCTTTAACAGCAGACTAATAAAGTAAGGCATTAGTCAGGACTTGCATAAAATTTTGTAGTTTGGTAATTGCATGAAATTTTCATAATGATCCCTTCTTTAAAAATAAGCAGCACTTGATTTTCGTCTTTGGGAAATTCTGTGAAACTCAGTATGTTCTCACTTTGCTTCGCGGCATGCCTTAGATCTTGGTGTTGAGCTGTGTTTTCAAAATGATTGAATTGCTAACTCCTGCTAATTTGATGACGTTGATAACATTCTCAATTATATTTCTCGCATCGAATGCTTCTAAGCCCACTGAGATGGCTAATGTGATTTTATACCATGAAGCAATCGGGGTCTCACCCCACGTTCATTCGCCTTCATTGTCAATGTGCCTGGACTTTGGAATCATCTAGGAAACATGCCTCTGAGCACCTGCCTTGGGATATTTCTAGAGACCTGTCTCCGAGGAGGGAGGGCTCACCCTGAAGTGATTCCTGAGAACTGCAGAAGTAGTAGGTTGAGAGACAGGAAAGCAAGCCCACCCTTACATGGCTTCCTGTTTTGCCCTCGGTTTTTAATTAGTTATTTGAGAAGTTCATAGAATACATTCTTGTCATATTCACCCACCTCTTCCAACTCTTCTCAGATCCACCCTCCCTTCCCTACCTATCCAACCTTACATTCTCTCTCTCTCTCTCTCTCTCTCTCTCTCTCTCTCTCTCTCTCTCCCATGGAGCTTCTCCATGCATACTTAGGCTTGTTTAATCTTCTTCCCAGTCGCTCCATCCCCACTTAAATCTTTAACCACAAATCTATCACTTTCTCCTTTGATTCACTTATGTTATACTTCCCCCATCTAATTGAGCTTTTAAAATTTAATCTCTCCATCATTCCACCGACTTGTGGAAGTCAAAATATTATACCTGCCATCAAAGGACATCTAAATTTCTTGTGTTTTTATAGGGGGGAGCAGCAAGAGCTGTGAGTAGATTTTCAATTTTTATTTCTCATATGGAAAAACAACTAGTGGGAGACAGTACAGTCAGTCTGCACCTGCTATTGGCTGTCCTTAGCGTAGGACCCCATGTCCTGGCCATCATGCCATAGACAGGTTTCCTCAAGGATCATGGATATAAGAACACAGTCAAAAGAACCATCTTGCAGGTCAAATGGCTTTAGGATGCCCACAGGCCATCAAGGGCTATATCTATTGAGCTTGTGTGTATACTGGGTTCACTATAGACCATCATAGTAAAGAGTCCTGGGCTCAACTTTGGCACCTCTTTGCATTTGTATGTGGAGTCCACAAACACCAAGACAAATCCTTGACCTGGGAAACTTAACATTTGGATATAAGAGGCAGTTAGCCTATCAGGAGCTTACTGCCTGCTAAGCATGGTATACACTAGACCCTTTGTGGGTTTCAGTATTTCCTTAGGATGACTGTAGCACTTTATGACACAACTTCATACACATGGACAATGACATACACATGGGCATCCACCACCTTTTGGATACAAAAGGTAGATTTTATTCTAACAACGTAGAAAGAGTCTCATTGGCATAGGCCTGTTCTCCTCTTGGTCCTTTCTCAGATTTCAGGATTCATCCAACATTAAAGCACCTTCAGGATCAATGAAGACCTTTCAGGACTCCAGGGTCAGCAATAGAGCTTGTAGCAGAGAAGGGGCAGGACCCAGATGCCCCGTTGCTACATAATGCCTCCATCCATTCTCGCGTTTACCCCTACTGTGTTCTTTTCAGCTAAGAGTGCCATTTTACAAATGCCAAGGGAGGAAGAGAAAGGCAGAGGACAAAATGGTGTAATGTCCCTGTCCACAGAATCGGACTGTTTACTCCTTCCTTGGGTGACACCTATCCCAACAGTTTTCTTCCTAGACACATTCGTAATAAAAAGTTACTGAGCACACTGAATTTGTGGATATATTTTTGAACAGGGAAAAATAAAGTAGAAATAATAAACGATTTGAATCTTTGCTTCAAAACCCAGTGTGAATGAAATGAGAAGGAATCCTTTGATGTATACTTCCCATGTGATTACTGTTATGGAGTTTGAGACCCTGGAATAAAGACCACAGACTCAATCCAATTATAATAAAAGATGTTATGTTTGCTACTGGCAGGATGAGAGACAGTCTTAAAGCCAAGGCTTAGGTATGCTGCCCAGGAGAGGTATTTTAAAGGTGAAAATGGCAAGATGACCTTCATATTTGCACAAGAAGAAAGGTTGTCTGTCCTGCCATGTTAAGGGGTTAAGGTGACACAAAACAATCCTTGGGAATCTGTGTAAGCGAGTTCCAGAAGCCAAAACAAATGGTGGTCAGTAGTATATGTCCTAATCATAACAGAGCAGATGGTTATGTCTGCACACTTCTGGGAGGGTGCCACTAAGTCAGGGCTGTTTACTGGGAACTCATCCTCCAGGAATTTGAGTCTGGGACAAACAGTCATTGAGTAAGTACCAAGATGGAGACTATCAGGATGGAGGTCTAGCACAAAACTGAGTTTTTCTGGCCATCACCATTACTAGTGATGGGAAGTTCCTCGTACATTGTTTCTTGACTTGTCAGAGTTTGAGAAAAACTGGAATAGCAACTGTTTAAAATGCTGCTGATATGAGTCTGCCTGCACCAGGGAGTTTCCCTCTGGCCTCCTGAAAGACCCCCACAGAACTGCCTTTGTGCTTCCTGCTGTATATTTCTTTCTTTGCTTATTTTGTACTTGTTGTGTGTATGTGTATATGTGTGCATGTCTGTGTGAAAGAATACACTTGTGTGTGTGTATCTGTATGTTGTGTGTGTGCTGTATGTATGTACTGTGTTTGTGTTATATTGCTGTGTGTATATGTGTGTGCTGTATGTATGTACTGTGTTTGTGTTATATTGCTGTGTGTATATGTGTGTGCTGTATGTATGTACTGTGTTTGTGTTATATTGCTGTGTGTATATGTGTGTACTGTGTGTATGCTGTGTTGTGCAATGTGTGTGTGTGTGTGTGTGTGTGAGAGAGAGAGAGAGAGTATGTATGTATATATGTATGTATGTATGTATGTATGTATGTGTGAGTGGATAGGCCTAAGGGCAACTTTAAAAAACATTCCTCAGGTGCCATTCATCTTTATTTCTGATACACACTTTTTTGCAACCCTGGAAATCACCAAGCAGTCTAACCAACCAGAAAGCTCCAGAGATACCCATGTCTCCACCTTTATTGAGATTGGATTAGAAGCCTTCCACAGTGCCCAGCTTCTGTTTGTTTGTTATTTGTTTTTCAAGACACAGTTTTTCTGTCTTACAGAGCTCTGGCTGTCCTGGACTCCCTTGTAGACAGGATGGCCTCAAACTCACAGGGATCCTCCTGCCTCTGCCTCCCAAGTACTGGAATTAAAGGCGTGAAACACCACACCAAGTCAGTTCCCAGCTTCTTAATGTGGGCTCTGAGGATTGCACTTAGGTCCTTGTGAATATAAGACAAGCACTTATGCACTGGGTTGTCTTCCCAGTCTCCTCTTTGTTTTTTATTATCATTCTTATCAAGATAAGTGTACTGGCTAGTTTTGTGTGTCAACTTGACACAGGCTGGAGTTACAATAGGAAAAGGAACTTCAGTTGGGGAAGTGCCTCCATGAGATCCAGCTGTGAGAGGCCATGGAAGGCCATTGGTGAAAGTGTACCCTCAGTTGTAATTGACAGCCCAGGACTGAAGGGGTCATGCAAGAGTTGAGGCGTGGCACCATGAAGAAAGCCTATGAGAAGCTATTGGTGAAACCTAGTTAGAGAAGAAGATAGCAGTGTTTTGGAGATGCCAGTACCAAGCAATGATTAAGAAGGATAGCAGTAGCAGTGGAGTACAGGCAGCCGGAGCCTAGAAGACAAGGTGTGTGCTACAAAGGGCAGAGCTGGAGAAGTGACCCAAGCCCTTGGAGGAGTCCAGAAGATTGTGAGTTGGATCCCAGACATCGAGCCATTGGAGTTTGAGTTTTGCTTTTGATTGTGACTGTGCCCTGATATTTTTCCCTCTTGAAAGAAGGTATTTTAGTGGAGGCCACAGTTAAGAGACTGACTTTTTAAAAGACTTTGAAATTTAAGATATTGGACATTTTAAAGGGATTGAACTTTTAGTATGTAAAGACTGTGGGACTTTTAGTATTTAGATCTTGGGGATGAATAAGAAAGTAAGGGTTGAGGCTTAATAGTGAAATGTTGATGTGTCAAGTTGACAAGGGGTCTATTGTACTGGTTAGTTTTGGGTGTCAATTTGACTCAGGCTGGAGTTATCATAGGAAAAGGAGCTTCAATTGAGGAAGTGCCTCCATGAGATCCATCTGTGGGGCATTTTCTCAATTAGTGATCAAGGGGAAGGGCCCCTTGTGGGTGGTGCCATCCCTGGGCTGGTATTCTTGGGTTCTATAAGAGAGCAGGCTGAGCAAGACAGTAAGGAACATCCTCCCTCCATGGCCTCTGCATCAGCTCCTGCTTCCTGACCTGCTTGAGTTCCAGTCCTGACTTCCTTTGGTAATGAACAGCTGTGTGGAAGTGTAAGTTCAATAAACCCTTTCCTCCCCAACTTGCTTCTTGGTCATGATGTTTGTGCAGGAATAGAAACCCTGACTAAGACAATAAGTTTATATACTTTAATGAAAAATACAATGTAATATACTTTGAATATAACCTTGGAATAAGTACAGTTGTAAGTCAAATTTACTGCCAACACTGCCAGTGTGATAAGCACCAACTCTGAGCCATGAACTTTCCTTGGACTCCCTTTCCCAGAATCCTTCCCCAAGCAGCATCCTTTCCCAGCAATCCTTTCCCGGGACTCTATCCTCACCTCCTCTTTCCCAGCATCCCATTCTCAGCGGTGATGCCAAGGCTGCAATGTGGTGATGGGTACAGTCCAGTGTGGATGTCTGAAGAGACGCTAGCCAGCCTCAGCAGCTCAGCATGAGCGCCTAGGGCTCAACCTGCAACAAAGATGAAGGATAAGAACAATCAAGATGTTTCCAAGGAAACAGAATGTACTCATAAAAGGTCACAGAGGAGCTGACATAGTGGATAAGCTCTCCCCAGCTTGTCAGTTGGTATAATGCAGCTCAATTTGGTAATTTAGGTTTGAACACTGTAACTTTATAGACAAGATAAGTGGTAATATATTAGTGTGAGGAAAAGCTTTCTGTAGTTCTTAGGGTGTAAATTAGAGGCTCCCCACATGTGCCCGTGAATCAAACTGCCCCTAACGAGGGGAAGGCAATACTTTTCTACAGCAAAGTTTGCTTCAATGAATATTAATACCAAAAATGGTTATATGGGATATCTACAGGAAACATGTAAAAAGGGCTGAGCCTGGAACTCAAGCCTAGAACTCCTGCATTCAGGAGGTAGAGGCTGGAGGTCTCTTTGACTAAGATGAAGGTCTTGACAGAAGTTGAAGGTCATCTCTGGCTATAATACAGGGAGATCAGAACCAGCCTGGAGTACTTGGAACCCTGTTTAGGAGGGGGCACAGGAGCTGCAGGGTAGTTTAACTGGTAGACTGTCAGCCTTACATGGATGAGGCCCCTAGGGTTCCTATTCCCAGCACCGCATAGACATAGCCTATCGGTACACACATGAAACCCAACTCTGCAGCGAGGGCAGAGAAACTCAAGAGTTTCCAGTCATCTTGGCCACATAGTGAGCTTGAGACCAGTCTGAGCTGTGGGAAACCCTGTCTCAATAAACTCAGCCAATCAACAAACAGAAACCAAGCCAATCAATTAGCAAGAGCTTCTGTGAACACACGTTTGTTTTCATATATGCTTGCTTTGTATGTTTGCTTATAAAAAGGATTTTGGATGTTAAAGGGTTGGGTTCAGTCTTCCTATTACCACTCTACAGAGAATACTGCTGGCACTCTCTGGGCTGTGTGTAGTAGAGCAAAACAATGGAAGGCATCACCTCCATGTCCTACAGTGAGATGGGAGGGACATGAGGCCAGGACAGAGCAGAACAGCAGATGTGGAAGGAAGCATGTGTGGGTCTCCTGGATCTGTAGCTCCAGTGAGTGATGTCTTTGACCTTGGCAGATCAGAAGTAATTAGGAAGCTCTCAAGAACGTTATGAAGGGGGCATTTTCCTCTGGAGAAGGAAGGGACCTGCTAAGCTGGCCTCCAGGCAGTACACAAAGGTGCTCACAGCAGTGAGCTTTCTCTACACTTTTGGGGGGCATCTTTTACACTTAGTGTGTGTGTGTGTGTGTGTGTGTGTGTGTGTGTGTGTGTGTGTTCCTTCTGGGATTCCGAGGATGGAACTAGGGTCATCAGACTTGGCAGTATCTACCTGCTTGATCCTATAACTGGTCCCATTTACGACCTCCACAACAGAGGTTCCATGAAGGCTGGGGACACAGTGACTCTAGCAGCAGGGACATTTATATCATCTCTAACCTCAAGTGTCCAGCAATGCGGTGGAAGCTAGTTCCTCAAAGGATCCCAGAAGACCTTCTAAAGAAAGAAACCACAGGAGACCCCGCTGGCTGTGATTCTTCTTGCTAGAAGAGATGTTTTCTGATGGTGTGAGCAGCAGGGTCCATGCTGATTGGTGTAGATCTGTTTTCTGAGTTCCAACACAAGCTTAGCTCGGAGCTAGAAATCTCCGCAGTCACAGAGCTATTCTGCTGAGGCTGATAGCCAGCACAGCTTCTAAATTAATCTGAAAGACTGCCTGCTCTGCCTTGCGAACATCTCTGGCTTAATAAAGATTAAATCTTCCCGATGCGGGATCATCTGCAGGATCCTGCAACATGTAACCACACTCCTTCTCCCATGCCCTCTGACCCAACACGAACCATGTAGAGAGACTGAAATTAAAAGGTACTAGTTCGTCTTCCTGCCGCCATTTGCACCAGGGAGCCAGGGGGCTCCACAGCCTTCTGTGCACAGCCCTCCAGAAGAGAGTGATCTCCCAGCAGCGCTTCCACTTCTGAGCTCAGAGGTGAGAGCTCCACCTTCTCTCTGGAGGGGACCAGCTAGGAGCTCACAGGGCACAGGATCAGTGAAGCAGCTTGGACTGAAGTCTTCCCCGCCTCCCCGCCCCGCCATTTGTACCGGGGAGCCAGGCAGCTCCACAGCCTTCTGTACACAGACCCTGCCAGAAGAGAGTTGGTGTCCCAGGAGTACTGACACAGGCTTACAGGCCTACAAGAGGGACAAGCTCCAGAAGACAGGAAAACGCTTACAGGAGGTAAATATGCATTTATTTTTCTTTCCTTTGAAAATAGGTTAATACTTTTAGAAGAATTGGAGAATTGCATCTTCTGAAATATGACCTTGAAATATTTTATTTAAAGTATTTAAAATTAGAGTCCACACCTCCCTTTTGATGGTAAGCTGATATTCAATAGAAGCAGCTGAGGCTACTACACACCATTTCTGATAGAAAGGGAACACCAGACTTCTGCAGCTCCCAACTTTACCCAGAACGCAAGACAGCAAGTCTTTTGAGCCCGGTTTTCACACAGGTCAAAAGAAGAGGGGAGATGTGTGAAAGGTGTCAAGGAAGAAGGGGAAAGGGGGAAATCACCAGGCTGGCAGAAGCCCTGGCCTTAAAGACTGTGGAAAACAAAGTCAGGAGATGAAGGAGGGCTCACAGCACTGAACGAAATAAATCTGCAAAGAACGATGTGTTTTGGGACTGTGGTGTGAGACAGTCAATAACCTGGTTGAAGCAAGGCCCCTCCGGAGACCCAGAAGAACATTCTACAAGGAACAGAACCTGTGAGCCATGCTCCCAGACAGCTGACTCCTCAACTCCATAATCCTGTGGCCACCAGTCACATCTGTCATGTATGGCCAGACCTCAGGCCCCTAAAGTTCTGGCTGGACTCCACCCCTATAGTCACCTGGCTACAGCCTGGCTTTCCCCGCCCCTCGGTTGCCAGGTAACCCAGCTTACTATAAAAGAAGGCTTCTTGCCCTTCTCTCTCACTGGCCTCATCTCTCTCTGCCCCTCTCTCTGTTCCCCTTCTTTCTTCATTCTTTTCCCCATTTCCACGTGGTCATGGCCATCCCTCTATCTTCTCCTTTCTCCTTATTTTTCTATCTCCTTTTTCTATTCTTCTAATAATAAAACATTAAAACCATAAACTGTATCTTCTTATCAAAATCTGCCATATAAAATGCATGGAGCAGACCTCAGCGTTGCCAGCCACCAGGGAAGGATCGAGCCAAGCAGTCTCCTCAATAGGTACCCAGGAGGCCCAAGCCAGAACGGAACTGCCTTCTGGGCAAAGACCTCCACGCTGGCCAGACAGCCTTCTGTGAGCTCCATAGGTACTCAGGCGCCCGCACTCCTTACCTTGGTGCGGTGAGCAGTCCTGCTGGTGTTCCCCTACCCCTCTTGGGCTCTGCCTGCCAGAGTTCTTCTATGCGGGAGGGGGGTGGGGTGGGGGGTGTCTGCCGCGCCACCTCCCCTTCCTTTTTTCCCCCCACATGTGTAAAATAGGAAGAGGAGGACGGGTGTGGGAACACAGGCATGAGTTATCCCAGCAAACAGAACAGAGGCAGATTCGAGCAGATGTTCAGATTAAGGTCAAGGGCATTCTTTACAGTTGAATGGGTTTAACAGATACAACTCACTCTTAAGAAAAGTCTCATTTGCATCAATTTCCCCTCTACTCTCCTACTTAATCTATAAATTCCAATGCAGTTAAGCCTTTTAAGGAGTCCTGGGTAAACTGTCTCTTTCATAGAGAAGAGAGCCATTTAGCATTTCTAGCTTCTCGACAGCTATAACTTTGCGACTGGAGGGTGGCATCTGACAAATCCTCAGAGGCATAGCCCACAGGGCACAGCATGACCACGCGGCCAGCCTTTATTGAATGCAGACAGAAGGACATCTATGCTTGCTAATACAACACATTCAGATTCTTTTCAAATCCCAGCTCTCCTCCCCCACCTGCATTCAATGCTACCAGAACAGAACTGCCCACCACAGCCTACAGAAGCCTGTGTTTCCCTATACAGTTCTGTATTCCTGGCCATCTCCAAAGACCCATTCTACAGCGTGTGCAGGATCTTCCTCTGAACACTGGGCCCTTACTGTTAGGACTGATGGTGAGTCCTTCTTCTCTTTCTGCCTCCTCTTGAAAGATTAATGATGTCCCACTGGGATGAAGACATTTTTAGGACCAAGACATTACATCCATATACTTAATACAGGGCCAAGAAAGATGGTAGGTTCTTCACAAAACACTTAATTGGTTTCTGCCTGGGACAGAAACTATTAAAGGCCACATATTCTTTGAAGGCTTATAAGTTCATAGTCAGATGCATAATGGAACCTCAGTTTTACCAGCTGAAAATATATACTGTGACAATCCAATGCCCATTTCAGAATGCATGCATAATTATTTATCTGTGCACATTTGCTTTATAGCTACTATCAAACATTCTAAAATGAAGCAGTTATTGAAAAAATTAATTGTGACAGGATCCCTACCGATATTTGTATCCTGAAAAGATTGTGAGATTGATGAAAAATTCAGGATGAGTCTGTAGGACACCTACGATGAGGATTTCCTTGCAGTGTTTGACGGGTGGAACTCCTCTGAGAGAAATCCCTGATTAATCTCTCACAGTTGAGGATCTGTCCAAATAAAACCTAGCATAACTGTTCAGCTAATCAACCATTTATTCAATTCACCATTTGTTCCACCAACTCTGATGACCGTGTGTAGACTGTACCTATGTCTGAGGTTACAAGGACAAAGCTGTCAATCATCTGCCTTTGAGAATGTAGCATCATGGGGGAAATGACAATTTTTGTAAAATTCCCAACCAGTATTATAATTGCTAAGCAGAGAATACTGATTGACAATTAAAAATAGAACACCTCCATTATGGAAACATCCCATGCTTAAGATGATGCTTTTGATTAGAGTAGAATAACTTGGTCAGAGTTCTCAATTTATCATGTATGTGTTAAGAACTCGCTCTTATTTCTGAGTCAAGAATGGGAGAAACAGCTGAACTGCATCATTTTCTGTAATAAAATGGATTCATAGTCTAGGCATGAATTTCCCAGTGGCCATTTCACATTTTCACATGTTTACACTGTTGAGTTATCTGTGAATTTATTTAGTGTTTAAATGTGTATGAGTGTTTGCCTATATGTATGTGTACAACACATGTGTGTCCAGTGCTCTCCAAGGCAGATGAGAGGGGTGCGTTACCTGGAACTGGAGTTCTAGGCTACTGTGAGGTGAACCTGGGTCCTCTGCAAAACCAGCAAGTGCTCTTAACTACTGAGCAATCTTTCCAATCCCATTTTGAGATCTTAAAGTATTGGTAGTTACATGATGGTATTTAGTCCATAGCTAATTTGAAAAGTTTCCAATAGCCTCCCATTCCCAGTGTGTATACACATTTGCACGATGGGTTCACACGTACATATGGAATTCATAAGCATGACCTTGGGGCTTGTACTCTGCTCTTGGGAAGTATGTGTGGGGTCAGAGTATTAGAAGTCGGTGGCAAAGAGACTGGAGCAATAAAGGCTGGCAAAGTCCTCAGAGACACGTGGAGGTATCCTCAGCTCTGACCGTCAGAGGGAAGAGAAGTTCTCTAAGGTCCAGAGTCAGAGCTCTCCTTGTTGGGTATCTTTGTGATCTAGATACTAGCTAACATCAGAGGCTTCCTACATGAGAGGTGCAAAGAGAGAAGAATTCTGTCATTGGGCTGAAAGACCTAGAAGAGGTTCTGGTGTGAAGATTCTCCTTAGGAAGAAAGTGCTGGTGGAGAGCCTCAGCTAGGATGCAGTGTTAAGTTATATTAGCCCCTTTTGTATTACTGTGACCACAAGGACTGACATAAAAAACACGGGAATCGCTCACTTTTGAATCATGAATTCAGAATGTCTCAGGCCGTTATGGTGGGGGAGGGATAGAGGGGTTCATTATCACAGGGATATGTGGCTGAGATACTGAACACCACAGTGGAGCAGGAGACCAAGGGGACAAGAGATCAGAAGGTGGGTCCAGGCTACAGCTTTCAAAGGCTGCCCCTGCTGTCTTACTTCTGCTAGCCAGTCCCTGCTTTCTAAAGGTTCCAGAGCCTTCCAAAATAGTCCAATCCAGAGAGAAACAAGTGCTTGAAACATTTTTTTAAACTTTTTTATTAGATATATTTATTTACATTCCAAATTTGTCCCCTTTCCTGGTTCCCCCCCACCCCCAAAAATCTCATAACCAATCTCCCCTCCCCCTGCTCCCCAATCAACCCTCTTGCACTTCCCTGTCCCAGCATTCCACCACACTGCGGGATCGAGCCTTTCCAGGACCAAGGGCCTCTCCACCCTTTGATGTCCAACAAGGCTATCCTCTGCTGCCTATGTGTCTGGAGTCATGGGTAACACCATGTGCATTCTCTGGTTGATGGTTTTGTTCCTGGGAGCTCTGGGAGTACTGGGTGGCTCATATTGTCGTTCCTCCTATGGCGCTGCAAACCCCTTCGGCTCCTTGGATCCTTTCTCTAGCTCCCCCATTGGGGACCCTGTGCTCAATTAAATGACTGTCTGAAAGTATCCCCCTCTGTATTTGTCATGCACTAGCAGAGCCTCCCAGGTGACAGCTATATCCGGCTCTGGTCAGCAAGTACTTGTGGGCATCAATAATAGTGTCTGGGTTTTATAACTGTATATGGGATGGATCACTAGTTGGGGTAGTCTCTGGATGGTCCTTCCCTCAGACTCTGCTCCACACTTTGTCTCTGTATCTCCTTCTGTGGGTATTTTGTTCCCCCTTCTAAGAAGGATCAGAGTATCTACACATTGTTCTTCCTCCTTCTTGACCATCAGTTGATATGTGAATCGTGTCTTGGGTATTCCAAGTTTCTGGGCTAATATCCACTTATCGGTGAGTGCATACCATTTGTGTTCTTTTGTGATTGGGTTACTTCAATCAGGATGATATTTTCTACTTCCATCCATTTGTCTAAGAATTTCATGAATTCATTGTTTTTGATAGCTGAGTAGTACTGCATTGTGTAAATATACCACATCTTCTGTATCCATTCCTCCGTTGAGAGACATCTGGGTTCTTTCCAGCTTCTGGCTATTATAAATAGGGCTGCAATGAACACAGTGGAGCATGTGTTCTTACTACATGCTGGAGAATTCTCTGGGTATATGCCCAGGAGTGGTATAACAGGGTCCATGAATTCAAAGCACAAGTCTGTGAGGGACATTTCAGATTTAAATAACAATGTTTCTTCTCTGGCCCCTAAAATGTCCAACTTCCACAGTGTTTATCATTTTACAGCCAAGGTTCATATTTTTTTTCTGAGACTCAAGGCTAACTCTGATGTGAGTCACTGAGAAACAAACAAATTACACACTTCCAATATAGAAAGACACCATGTAACCACTCCTAACGCAAAAGAGAGGGTATGATGGTTAATGTTTATTATCAATGAAGTCTAGAATCACCTGGGGTGGGGGGCAGGCTTTTGGACATGCATGGGGATTACCTAGATTGGTTGATGAGGAAAGGGCTATTTTAGTTTTTGGCAGCACAATTCCCTGGACAGAAGGCTTGGGATTGCATAAAATGGAACAAGCTGGTTTAGTACTAGCCTGCATTCACCCCTGCTCTCTGTTCCTGCCCTGTAGGCTGGCTCCTGCAAGCCCCTGCTGCTGTGGTTTTTCACATGCTAATAGACTGTATCTTTGAACTCTTAGTTGAAACAAACACTTTTGCTTTAAGCTGCTTTTGCTGGGGGGAATTTTCTCAGCAACTAGAAAAGAGAATCCTCTCTTCCACTGGAGATCATGGTACTGAAGATGCCAGGAATCATGAAACTTATAAGTAGGAGACATGGAAGAGTCTTTTGGAGTCTGACCAGCTTCTTCCGGAACCCTAGATATCTGGCCTGAAACTGAAATTTTGTTTTAATGTGATGGTTTGTTCCTTTGTCTAGCTTCTTAAACTTTGGATGAGAAATTTCCGATGTGCTTTTATGTGTTAGAAGTATATAACGTGTAAATAAATAATTTTTAAATTAATTTATTTTGTTTACACTCCATATTTTATTCTCTCCCACTCGCCCCAGTCCACCCTCTGACTATTCCACATCCCATACCTCCTCCCCACGCCCTGTCTCCACGTGGATGTCCCTACCCCCTACCCCACCTGACCTCTAAACTCCCTGGGGCCTCCAGCCTCTTGAGGGTTAGGTGCATCATCTCTGAATGAACACAGACCCTGCAGTCCTCTACTATATGTGTGTTGGGGGCCTCATATCAGCTGGTGTATGCTGCCTATTTGGTGGTCCAGTGTTTGAGAGATCTCAGGGGCCCAGATTAATTGAGACTGCTGGTCCTCCTACAGGATTGCCTTTCTCCTCAGCTTCTTTCAGCCTTCCCTAATCCAACAACAGGGGTCAGCTGCTTTGGTCCATTTGTTGGGTACAAGTATCTGCATCTGACTCTTATAGATGTTTGTTGGGTCTTCTTGAGTATGGTCATGCTAGGTCCCTGTACTGGTTGGTTTTATGTATCAACTTGACACAAACTGGAGTTATCACAGAGGAAGGAGACACCCTTGAGGAAATGCTTCCACAAGATCCAGCTGTAAGGCATTTTCTCAACTAGTGATCAAGGATGGGAGAGTCCCTTGTGGGTGATGCCATTCCTGGGATGGTAGTCCTGGGTTCTATAAGAAAGCACACTGAGCAAGCCAGGGGAGGCAAGCCACTAAATAACATCTCTCCATGACCTCTGCACCAGCTCCTATCTCCTGACCTACTTGAGCCCCAGTCCTGACTTCCTTTGGTGATGAATAACAGTGTAGAAGTGTAAGCTGAATAAACCCTTTCCTCCCCATCTTGCTTCTTGGTCATGATGTTTTGTGCAGGAGTAGAAACCGTGACTAAGACAGTTCCTCTTTGTGAGCACTTCATAACTTCAGTAATAGTGTCAGACCTTGGGACCTCCCCTTGAGCTGGATCCCACTTTGGGTCTGTTGCTAGACCTTCTTTTCCTCAGGCTCCTCTCCATTTCTATCCCTGTAATTCTTTTAGACAGGAATAATTTTTATTTTATAGGAGTTGACAGGTAAGGAACTTGGGACATTTGATGTCTCACCATTGTTTACGACTGTGGACTTTTAAAGTTGAGTTAAAAGTCAAAGTAAAGTGGAGACCTTTAGTTTCTTTAGAATGTTCGTTATGTCAAATGATATTTTGCTGGGACACACAGGTGAAAGGATGTCTTGACAAAGCAGACACAGGAAAGAATGTTTTCCTGAGGCAGACACAGGTGAAAGGATATTTGGATACAGCAAAAACATGAAAGGACCTGTGAAGAAGGAGTATAAATATGATCCCACAGACAGTGGGAGACTAGCACTGAGCCTTGGTTTGGTTTGCTCCACCTCACCATTCCCCATTAACGACATGCATGTATTGGTTTGGCTTACGTAGACTTGTTGAGCCCAACTTGAGGTAACACGCCCATTGAGAGAAACTTACATAAGAACTGTTGGTGAGGTTCTTGCAGCAGCTTGCTGTTTCCACAGCTTCACCACAGGCCTGTTGGCAAGCCTGTGGTTTCTTCAGGATTGAACGACAGCTGCTGGTTCATGGCTGGTGTCTGCCTGCCAAAAGGACTGGACTGAAGCTGCTGAGTTGTATTTGGTGTTTGCTACAAGACTGAACTGCTGAGAACAAAGATTGAACTCGCCCCCAGAGAACTATTCCTCAACAGGTCTACTCCCGTCTCATGTCCTAATAACTTTTCTCTTCCACTACCTCTGCTGGGTGGAAAAAATTATGCCTCCACAAAGGCTATATAATCTCTCATATTATTATACTATGTCTGGTGTGTACCATGAGGAAGAGGAGAGAATATGCCTGTGGGCTCATAAAAGAGTAAAGGCTTTTATTATTCACACCACATAAGAGGAGTTGCTGGTTGATCAGGGCCACCTGAGCATGGGCTGAAGCCAGTCTCATAAGCATAAAACTCCCAAGAATCTGAGCCACATTACAAGTATAATTTTTACCAATCAGAACTCAGTGATTAGAAACTTTCCCAAGTGTTACATCTTTGTCAACTGACATTGAGTGTAAATGGTTTTGCCCAACTAATCAAGTTCAGTTGTTCTTTCTGTTCTTAGGAACAGCCATTATGTTTTTATGTTTTGGGTAACTATTGTTGCTTAAAGAGGGAGTTGGTCAGCTTAGGTAAAAATGGAATCTGAAGTCAAAATGGCAGTACTTAAGACAAGCTCCTTTGCCTGCTCCCAACAATATATGGATCTTCCCTTGGAATCTTTGCTTTGTTTGATAACTTGGAGAACATCTGGAAAATGGGAAAATAGAAAGGGGTCATTGTGGGAGGTGGTTCATCAGGACAGGTTGGATGGTAGAATACAGGTAAAAAAAAGGAGAGAAAGAGAATACTGGGGTGGGAAAGGTTTGAATCTTTTCTCATTTGAATTTCTAAATTTCTTCCACAAATCAGTTCTAGAGGCCTAAGGACCATATGGTCAGGTATAGTAACAGAAACAACCACAACAATTATCCACCAATTATCTCTGTTACTTTTGTATCTCTTGTGATCAGGATGCCTAAAAGAACCAAGTTAGGGCAGGAAAGGTTTATTTTGCCTCATGATTACAGAAGGTCTCAGTGTGTCACTGTGAGGAAACATGGCAGTCTCAGTAAGAAGCATGGCAGAGCTCATATCTGCAGGAGCATGTGGCAGTGACTCACTTTACCAGGAAGGAGAGAAGACACCTGAATCAATGGCTGGGCTATCACCTTCAAGGTCCTTCTCTTCCTTAAGCTGTGTCCACTTCCTAAAAGTTACACAGCTTTTCCAATCAGCCAGAGAATAAGTATTGATAAGATGAGCCCGTGGAGGACAGTTTGGATCAGAGCAGAGGGTAATCAGAATGTCAGCCTAGCCTACAGGTGGCTCTACCCAGAACTGCCCACCAAACCAGCTTTCTTGGACCACAGAAACAAAAGTTTGGCTAAACTTTATCCATAAAGAATGGGATACCCACAGTTAGGTTTTAGCTGTCTCCACAGGGTGCCTGTCCCATTGACTTACCTCAGAGGTGTCCTCTACCTCCTGTAGAAGTACACAGTGCTATTCCAGAAACGGAGCAATGCTACCTCCTGTGAGCCTATATGTCAATGGCACAAAGAGAATGATGGAGTTGCTTGATCCACAGATGTGGACTCAATCAATTTCATGAGCTATGAGTTGCAAGGTTCTGTATTCCCAAGGTCTTTACTGAAAATTATGTTATAAATCTCATGATTCTTGTGCTGTTTAGAGGAATAATGCTATAGCATTATTGTATTTTGACAAGACATTATTTCTTCATATGTGTTCATATAAAAGCTTGTGTACAAGCTATGTTAAGTAGAAAATGTATCACAGAATGATCATGTTGATAATATAAGCATCTTAAGAGTTTTATACACACACTAACATATACCCTGCATCAGAATTGGCATCTGACAAAATTTTCACCATCCTAAAACAACTGTGTCAACTCACCATCTGATATTTTGCTGACACTTGACTTTTTTTTAATTTTTTTTTTATTTTGGATTAAAGATCATGTGGCTAGCAACCCTCGTGGTACATTCTCTTCGAAAGCTAATTTGCAACGTCCCTAATATAAGCTTTATTCCAGTATGCAATTAAAGCGTTTTTAAATTTGATTTCCATCTTTTTCCTGCTGCGTTCATTAGTGTTTAATATGCCCTGACCTCCCTTTGCTCTTTCCATGTTTCCTGTGCTTTATCCTTTCGGTATGTTTTAAGAATTAGAGAGCTGAACCTTGGTTTTTAATACTGTGTTTAGTTCTGCTTGACTGATTCTTAGAAGATAAAGTTATGTTTATAATTGTCTTAATCATTTAAACACTGTTTTTTTTTACACTTCTCTTGAAGTTAAAATGGATGAATTTAAGTCTGCTGTAGAGACAACAGCTGGACACCACACAGTCCTTGAACAACCATTGCTTCTCTGACTGTTGAGAGCTACATAGTCCTTGGTGGATAAATACCCCAATATTGATATGTGCTGGTTTGGAATGTGGGTAAGAATTTCAGGATCCATGCAAATACTCAACAACTTAGAAATCACACAGAATTAAACATCAACTAAGGAAACCATGGGCATCAGAAGGAGGAGCTCCTAATGGCTGTGAATAGACACCACGATTAAGGCAACTCTTATAAGGACAGCATTTTATTGGGGCTGGCTTACAGGTTCAGAGGTTCCATCCATTATCATCAAGGTGGGAACATGGCAGCATCCAGGTAGGCATGGTGCAGAAGGAACTGAGAGTTCTACATCTTTGTTTTGTTTTGTTTTGTTTTGTTTTGTTTTGTTTTGTTTGTTTTGTTTTGTTTTGTTTTGTTTGGGTTAGGGTGTTTAGATTGGGTTTATTTGTATAACCCTGGCTGTTCTGGAACTGCTCTATATATCAAGCTGGCCTTGGACTCACAGAAATCTGCCTGACTCTGCCTCTGGAGTGCTGAAATTAAAGATAGGTGCCCCAAGCCCGGCCAGCGTTCTTGCCCTGAAGGGATAGAATACTGGTTTCCAGGCTGCTAGGAGTAGGTTCAATAAAGCCCACACCCACAGTGACACACCTACTCCAACAAGGCCACAGCTTCTAGTAGTGCCACTCCCTGGCACTGTGGCATGTACAGACAATCACAGGCAGAGAACCTATAGAAAAATCAGGCTTAGACTAAACTCTAAGGAGGGCCAGGAGTTTCTGGTGGAGGAGTTGGTAACTGGGGACAGATAACTTGTGATAGCCTCAGCTGTGGACTTGGGTATAGCTAGGGTCAGAGGTCCAGGTCCAGAGGATGGGCTCAGTCTTTGTGGCTCCTGTCTGAGTTTAAGGAACACAGATAATTTGTTTATGCGAATCATTCTGATTAACCAGTAAATTGGAGGCCACTAATTTATGCGGTGTATGCATGATGTAGAGGAAAGGGTGAAGTACTCTCTGAGGGGTGGAGTCCAGAGCCAGCACTGTAGGTGTCCAGCAGCAAACAGGCACTGAAGAACAAGTGAGCTGATACAGCAGCCAGGCCCCAGGCTCAGCTTGTGCTCTGGGGACATGGTAAGGAACTAGAAAACATCAGACTGCCAAAACTAGCCCAGGCGGTGCAGGGAGATTACAGACTGATCTGTAGAGATAAGTCACGTGTCTTGGAGGAGCTAATACTGAGTGGTCTCTCAGAGGAGGGCAGAGTGTCCTGTCTGTGGGTGATAAGTACAAAGAAAACAAAGGGCCCAAGATAGGACTATCTATCTCTAGGAATGTCTCAGTAAGGACAGAGCCAGTAAACTGTTAATATGCAGTTGGGGTGGGAGAAGAGAGGTGTGAAGGAGGGTAAGCACCCTCATAGAAGCAAGGAGAGAGGGATGGAGAGAGAGAGAGAGAGAGAGAGAGAGAGAGAGAGAGAGAGAGTTAAATCACAGAAATTAGACCATGATATGGAGTTACACATGCCAGGAGGCCATTGGACTAGGATTGGAAGGCACTGTTGGCCATTCTCTGGGGGACAGGATGAGGCACGGGTAGAAGGACTGGATCAATAGGTGGGCCGTTTATCTAATAATTGTTTTGAACTTGGAAACATTTAAAAAATATTCCTGTTCCTTATAGTAAGAAGAAAAGTTGCTTATATAACTCTCAGTCATCTCCTGAGTTAGAAAGGTGAATTCTGTATATCTCAAGAGCTGCTGGTAGCTAAGGTGTAACTATCAGTACAGAGGATGTGGGGCAGCCAGGGACACAGCCCTGCTGGGGAACATCCAATACCAATCAGCCCGTTTACATTAGATTAAAAAATAAGTTACCAACCAATAGGGCCCCATTGGCTTCACATTCTGTCACTTTCTGTTTCAGGAAATGGAATTTAGTACTGGAAATGGGATCAGTGGTGGCCTTATCTTGTAACTAGAGCTACAAAGGAATGCATTAGATGTCACAGTCTGAGAGAATTATACCACCTGCCCTTCTCTCAGTCTCAGTTCCGTATTTGAGTGGCCTAGATTTCTACCTGCAATAGTCTATGGATTGACAACTAACTCATGGGAAGAACAACAGTATCAACCAACCAGACCCCCCAGAATGCCCAGAAACTAAATCATCAACCAAAGAGTACACATGGAGGGTCCCCAAAACACTACATATATGTAGCAGAGGATGACTTTATCTAGGAGGAGAGGCCCTTGATCCTGGGAAGGCTCCATGACTCAGTGGAGGGGAATGCCAGGATGGGGAGGCAGGAGTGGGTGGGCCTGTGGTTGAACATCCTCATAGAAGCAGAGGAAGGGAGGATGGGATAGAAGGTTTCCAGAGGGGAAATTGGGAAAGGGGATAACATTTGAAATGTAAATAACTAGCGAATATAAAATTATCTGCTTTCATGTTTGTATGCATTTAATACCACACTTCTGTTTCATGGACTAGCAAGACTTTTCTGTAGGAAGATGCCAGGAAGAATGGGTCTAAATTCCTTCCAATAGAGAAACCTAACAGCCACACTTTGGCTTTTCTGAGAAAAGTTGGGGAATTATCACAGGAGTCTCGGCTTTTTTCATAACATCACTGAAGTGCCATTTGCCTTTTGTACCATAACTTAGTCTATATTAATTTACCTTTCATTTTTTAGGCCACTAGGAATGAATCCTCTGGCCCTTTGCTGTCCACCTATGCTGTTCAGAACAGCAGAAATATGATATGACCAAGAAGGAAGAAATCAGTTAAAACACTAAACAAAAAGACACAGTATAAGTACCCGCTGTCTCTTCCTGTTCTCCTCCCAATCAACATCTGTAAATGCTTTCACGTGCATTGTGACATTTCTAACAGGGAACGGTCCGTGCCTTGTAGTCTGTCGCCCAAAAACCCTTAGCACATGGAGTGGGCATGGCCCAGAGCAGATGAAAGTGATCATGCCCAAGCTGTTTGGCACGAATAACCTATTGCACACTAGTAAATGGCCCCATTTCATTACTGAGCTCCAAAATGAAAATATTGATGAAAGCAGTTGCCCATGGCAGTGCACTGAACATACTATTAGACACACTGGGCGTGGCTGCCTTAGAGGCATATGTCGAACAGACTGGAGACAGATGTGGAGCTCTGAGCCAGGTTGGTGGGTAGAAAGGTGGGGGGGGAGGCTATTGGATTATGTTTTCTCAGGAAACTCATTATATATAGAGAAGCATCATTTCTACAACCAAACTAGCATTTAGGATGACACACTGATTTTATTCTTGACAATTTCTGCTTGACTGAGTCTTCTAATAACTGTAATTTACCATTTTGAGTCAGCAGATGAGTGTGCACTTAAAGACCAGAACCTAAATTTTCCCTATTTTATTCAGAGTCGTTTGGGAAATAAAGTGGAGACAATGTTTCTCATTTGTATTGTAAAGTCAAATGAGTACTTGCTTTTACTTAGTAACAATTTTTTTATGAGTGAATATTTAGGCCAAAATTTGAGGATATGTACTTGGTATGTGTGTGTGTTCATATGTAGAGGATGTTCATATTCATGTGAAGGGTGTTCATATTCATGTTTCTGTTGTGTTCATGCTAATATATGACTTCATATTCATGTATGTAGTAATATTTTCCTGTTCACATGTGGGTGTGTTCATGTTTATGTGTGTGTGTGTGTGTGTGTGTGTGTGTGTGTGTGTGTTCATCTTCATGTGGGGCATGTCCATGTTCATGTGTGAGATGTTCATGTTCACAGAAATGAGACAGTGTTTATATTCATGTGGGGGTTGTTCATGATCATGTCTGTCCTTACATGTGTTTATGTGGGTATGTGTGTTTGTATATGTGCATGCCTATGGAAGTCAAGGGTCTGCCTTGAATGCTGTTCCTCAGGCGTTGTTGCCTTGTTTTTCGAGATAGGGTCTCTCACAGACTGGGAGGTTGTCTATTCAAGCTAGGCTGATGGTCAGTGATCCCCAGAGGTCAGTGTGCATCTTCCTCTTCAGTATTGTGGCTATTAATGTGTGTTGCTACTTCTGGATACTTCTGATTGTGTTCTGAATATTAGATGTTTGTCATGATGCTAAAATAACTTGGGGAGGAAAGAGCTTATTTCATTTTCCAGCATATAGTCCGTCATCAAGGGAACTAAAGCTGGAAACTGGAGGTAGGAAATGATGTAGAGGTCATGGAGAAACATGGCTTATCTGATTATTCCCCAGGGCATTCACAGCCAGCTTTCTTATACAATTAAGGGCCACTTACTATGGGATAGCACCACCCACAGTGGACTAGGCTCTCCCAAATCAGTCATTAATCAAGAAAATGCCTCCCCTGCCTGAAAATCTATACTTTCATGGATCTATGATGTATTAAATTGGCTCCCTAAGCCGTGGAATGTGATATATAGTTCTGATACTCAGTATTCACCACTAAAGCACCTATAGTTTGTACTCAGTGAGATAGGTCCATCCCTAGCTTGCTACGCCACTCCCCCAGGAAACTGATTTCTGTTTCCTCAGCTGGACTCCTGAGTTCACTCTACCACAAAGTTTCTATCCTTTTTTGTATTTTGTTGCAAGATTTAAAGCTGAGCTTGCTACCCCGTTTTGAGACTAAGCAGTCTAACTCTGTATGAAGGGTAGCAGTCACAAGTGTGTTGGCCTGGGATTTCCGACGGTGTCTGTTGAGATTGTACCCCAAAATGCCTGAATAAAGCTTGGCTTAGGAATACCCTACTAGTTCCAGCAGAGAAAGAGCTTCCAGGCCATGTCGAGAGGTGAACCAGGATGGTGAGGTGCACCAGACATGGAACATGAGGTGCACATGTGCAAGCTCTTCCCAATGCCAAAGAAGAACAGAAACAAAGCCAGTTTGCTGGGATACCTGAGCTCTGGTGCTCTGGTTTGGTTTGCAGGACAATTTGGGGACTTACAAACAGGATGGGAGAGACCTCTTTTCCTTCCCCAATATTAACCTGAACCGTGGCATTTCATTCTATTGGGAGCACAGGAAGAAAAACCATTAGAAACAGCACCTGTAATCTTAGTATTCACTGAAATCACACTCTCCTTTCTACCATATTATAAATCCTTTCGAATGTGATTTGTTCTTACCGGCTTAGACTTGCCATTAGCTAACATCATGTAATTTGCTAATAATGAGGCTCACTTACTACCCCCAAACCATCTTCTTATGCGGTGGGCTGCCGCCTTTCATTGGGTTTGGGAATTGAATATGGGCTGCAAATAACTTGGCAATATTAAAACACTTCTGAATGCACAGAACCCTGAAATTAATTCTAACTTAGATGCATCACAACCATGAAGTGCTTCTGGCAGTGTTTGTCTGAGCGGTATCATGTAGGTCACTTCGGCTTGGGTTCCTAAAGTACACACACGCGCACACACACACACACACACACACACACACATTAATAGGATTAATTGAAAAAGAGGCCATGATTTTAAAAGCGAACAAAGAGTTATAAGGAAGGATTTGAAGGGAGGAAAGGAAAGGGGAACATTAAGCAATTATACTATAATCTCCAAAAGTAAAAGAAATAGTAAAAAAGTCGAACGCTCGCTGAGCTCAGCAGTCACCTTGCTTGCTGACTGCTGATACAATCTCGCTGGCCGCTGCAGACTCCTGCCATGGCTTCCCTGTATAGTTAACTATTGCTTTGAACTCCGAGCCAAAACAAATCTTTTCTTTTCTAAGCTCTTTTGTAAGGTATTTTGCTATAGCAATGAGAAAAAAAAACTAATTAATAGAGATTGTATTTCAGATCCAAATCACACTGTTATCATAACATAGTCTTTTCTGAATTTTCTTTTCCTTTTCATTGGTTAACTTTGCTCTTTGACAGTGAGGTTCATGTGTGTCATGCATTGTGGTTGTGTGCTCACTCCACCCTCTTTTGTCTGCCTCCCATTCCTATCAACCCCATTGCCTTCCTACATGCCACTGTCCAGACATGACTTTCCCGGTGGTTTTTACAACCCATTTAGGTTAACCAGGGCTGCCTGTGTGACCACACTATTGGGATTATCCAGTGGGTGTGACCACTCTATTGGGATTTTCCTGTGGAACCTGAAAGGGTCACCATTAAAGGCAACACATAGCAATTATTTTTAGTTGTAATGATGAATAATGAAATTAATCATAAGAGCCTTTTTAATATTGTATAATTTTTACTGATGTCAACTTATTACTGCTAAAAATAACACTCCAAGAAAATGGAAACTCTTCCCAAAATGGTGTCATCAATATGTTTATAGACAAGTATTTTTCATAAACATTGTAGTTGTGGTGGTTTGAATATGCTTGGTCCAGGGAGTGGCACTATTAGGTGTTAACTTGTTGGAGACAATGTGTCACTGTTGGGGGTTGGCTTTGAGACCCTCCCCCTAGCTGCCTGAAACCTAGTCTGCTCCTTGCTTCCTTCGAGTGAAGATGGAAAACTCTCAGCTCCTCCAGTGCCATGCCTGCCTGGACTGAACCACAAAACTTGTAAGCCAGCCCCAATTAAATGTTGTCCTTTATAAGAGTTGCCTTGGTCATGGTGTCTCTTCACAGCAATGGTAACCCTAACTAAGACTAAAATGAAATTAATATTTACAGTGAAGGGTCATGGAAAAGGACAGCACTCTATCAAGACAGTCAGCCACCAGCGAGGGGACACCAGAACCACTGAGGCCTTGAGCAGCACTAGACATTTCCTGGGCCTCCTTTGTAATCTTAGCCACTCACCAGAAGTGGGATTCAGATGAATGAGCCTCTTCATTAGAGCTGAGAAGTGGATGCTCATCTTTGGAGTGTTACCAAAGACTGGGTAACAGATTTCAAGGGCTTCAAGGGCACCTCAGCAGGGTTTTAAGTGGTAATGCAGGGTTTAGGGATGCAAGACAGGAAGGAAGGACAGGGCATGAATGTGTGAAGAAACCTCAGAGACGGAACGCATGTGAGTTTAGCAGAGGCATTTCCTAGCCCTGTAACGACAATAACAAGACTGAATGCGCTGGGTGCTCAGCTTCCAAAATGTGGAAGGAGCTTTTTGGAGGTTTTAATGTCTTTTAAGTTTACTCACCGGAATGGAATTATGGGTAAGACCTCAGCAAAGAGAAGAGACAGGCCAACCTAGGGAAACTCAAATACAGAATCTGAAAAAGCAGAGATGAAGACAGGAAGGGTATAGTTGTGGTAAGTGTGGAGCGATAGGTTGATCCTTAGAGAGAGGAGGGTTCCCTGAGGAGGGGAGGTCAGCTCTGAGGAGAGGTTTCATCAGTGTAGAGCTGGGTCTCTACACTTGGCAAACCATAGAGAATCAAGAATAGAATAGAACTGTGAGCTGGGAGGGCCAACAAGGCTGATCCCTGGAACAGGACACACTGGCTGGCAGAGCTAGCCTTCAGTATGGGGAGGATTTGAACACGGGAGGCTTACATCTTAGAGAGTCTGCTCTTGATGTGATGTGAGGAACTAGAAAGAAGCAAGAGTATAGGGAGGAGCCATCATTGAGCCTGGTGAGAGGCTGATCCGGAGTGGAAAAGCAAACCACTTAAGTACCTCAGAAGGTTCTGGAAGGCCACAGGCCAGAGCTAATAGTACTGAGGATGGAGCTTGGGACCAGTAAGTACTCAGCACCTTGTGGACAAGGAGGCCCTGTTCTAGACCTGACACACATGCCCCAACACAGGGTGCAGGCTCTTGGCACAAGGGCAAGGCCTAGAGGACCAGCAACTTTTATCCTGCAGACCTCAGTTGTTGGAGCAACTTGAATAGTTACCCTACCCTGCTTTCTCTGTGAGGCAGGCTGGCTCCCTGATTTCTTGCTGTTGCTGTAGGGGAGGGGCTGCAGTGCCTTCTTTGTGATTCTGTTGGAGTAGGATGAGTCTTGCAGAGAGGGGTTCCAGGTGGCTGAGCACCCCTACAGGATTCTTTGCCTGGAGCTCATGGTTTCTTGTCTGTCCCTATCAGGGATTTGTCTCTGTGGCTTCTGTGAGGTCTGGCCTCAGCCTTTTGGAGCATCTCTGTGTCTGTTGTGGGCTGTGCTCAAGGCTTTGCCCTGTTAGAGGGAGAGCTGTAAAAAAAAGGAACTGTAAGCTTTCATCTGACTAGACTAGAACTTCCCTCTGTGAGCTTTAGACTATGGGATAAGGAAACCGATTGACTCACGAGCCAGAGAAGAGAGAGACAACATATGAAGGCTGAGCAAACTGGACGTGCCTTGTGACCCTGGAAGCAAGTGAGCTGAGGTGAGCACAGGTTCTGAGTCTGAAGAATGTGGAGAAGTGAATGCTGTCCCCAGGCTTTGTGGTGACATTTTTGTTAGTGGCACAGTGACATGATGGCATGATGGCAGAATGGCAAAGAAAATCTCAATAGGACAAGTCTGAGAGGAAGTTCAGGCCAACCAGTGGGACTGGGCACAACTGAGAACTAGCCCCTCTGCGCTTTCCAGGGGGAAGGACCACAGTCACCTGGTGGGATGCATCAGTCTCATTTGGAAATGGTTTTGACGAGGAATAAAGTCTCTATTGATTTTTATTTTGAGATCGAAATATTGGAGTGTGTCAGGTCAGTAGGCACCCACATTTAGACAATGGCCACTGCATGTAGCGAGGCAGTCTAGTTGGGTAAAGCAACCACAAAGGAGGTTTCTGTCTCTTCCTTATGGAAGGCAGAGATAGCAGCAGGTCAGGCACTGCTGGAGATCTGTACCATGTCCTCACAGCTAGCCCATTCCCCATCCCCATCCCCTATAACACCCCCACCCTCTCATCTATGAGCCTATCTTCGTCTAGGTAGCACTGAGGCCCTCAGACTACTACATGGGTATTGGCAATATTTGCTAAGCTTAGAGTGTAAACAGATGCTATACAGAATGTGATAGTGATTCTTGGTTGTCAACTTGAAATACCAGGGAAGAAGGACCCTCAATTGAGGAAGTTCACCCAATGAACATCTTTGTGGTTTTGTTTGTCTTACTTTGTCTTGTTTCGTTTGTTAGTTGGAGATTAGAGGGCCCAACCACTCCTAGGTAGGTAGTCCTAGGCTGTATAAAGAAGCCGGCTGAGCAGATGCAGGAAGATAGCCAGTAAACAGCATACTTCAATGTTCTCTGCATCAGTTCCTGTCCGGACTTCCGTTGATGATAGACCATAGATTGCAAGCCAAGGAGACTCTTCTCTCCCCCAGGTTGCTTCTAGCCATGAGTTTATTACAGTAGCAATAGGGCTCATGGGAAATTTCCCTACAGGTGATGGCAGCTGGGGTGAGCCGGTGGTGAGGGTTGGGGAAAGCTTCCTCTGAGGTCTGAGCAAGGTGAAAGTATCTTTTGGAAAGTTGTGGAAGTACACAAAGATCCTAAATAAATAAAATACCACACATTCCTAACCTAGGGTACTTCGACTTAAGACAGTAAAAGTAGAAACGTGCAAAAAAGTTCCTAAGTTTTTCTACAGGTCCTTGGAAACTACCAGAGGGAGGCAGGAAGTTTCTTAGCAACGGTAGTGGGTAGTGAGTACAAGAAATTAAAACACTTGCAATTCTCAGAAGCAAGATGTAGTGTTGCTGGCTGTGGGTGGATTTAGACTGGAGCCATGCTGACAGGAAATCATTAGTTTCCCAGTCGTCTGAAGAAATGAAGGTTCTCTCAGGACTTGTCTGCTCAGGCAGTTTTCAAGTTCAGTCTGTTTACAACAAATGCCCCTGTCTGTGGAGACTGCACTCCCCACTGAGTGTGGGGTGGGGTTGGCTGGGTTAGGGTGGGCCTGAGACTCCTCCAGTCTTCTGTCCTTCTAGTCCTTCCCTACAGAGCCAGACAGAAAACTGCTTCTCACTGGAAAGTTTGTGGAAAGTCCCAGGATATGGGGCATGTCCTCTTATTGTTGTAAAAAACAAAAATCTCAACCTTTTGATTTTATCAGTGACGATTCAGGAGCCAGATGTTGGACTGAAAACCTGCTAGCTCAGAGACGCAGATAAAGAACCCAGCTGACCTTCCCACTCCACCAGCATCCCCGCTGGAAAATGCTCCTTTCCTTCTCCATTTTGACTTAAATACCCTAAGACTCAAAGGCCCTCCTTCCTGTTTACACGCCAGTTCGGTTGCTTGCTTTGGCCTAGGGTTGACTTTATTTAGCTCTTGGATTAAAGATGTGTGTTAGGGCTGAGCCACACCATATGGTTGGTTTTTGTTGTTCTTTCTTTCTTTCTTTCTTTCTTTCTTTCTTTCTTTCTTTCTTTCTTTCTTATTAAATAACACAATAATTTGGGGCTTCGCAGTGTGATAAACTATCCTGCAATGTCCACTGGCTTACTGCAATGTGTAAAGAATTATGTCAGAGACAGCAGAAGAGGAAAGCAGCCAGCCTTCTGCAGAGTATGAGGGAAACCCTCCAGGACACACATTTCCTACAGAAAATGTAACAGGCTGCTGCCTGCTCTGTGGTGCCGGGGGAGAGAGCGATGCTGTTACTGTTCATTGCCATCGGCCACGTGCTGAGGATGAAACCTAAACTCTTACAAACATATTTAATTTAATCTATGGCCTTTTGAAAGATATTACCACCCCATTTGGAGCTAAAATACAAATCTCATTTATTATATCATTTCACTGTGAAGTTCTAAATGTAGAAAGACCGTTCTAGACCATTAAAAAGAACTGAAACATAAAATGTGGGCTGTTGCCATTAAATATACCTGGAAAGCAACAGGGGACAAACTGACCTGGGAAAGGATTACCAGTGACTGTTAGAAGACACAATGCTACTGCTTGTTGCATTGATGGTCTAAAGAAGAGAAGCCTATGGTGGCATCCACGCCTGGTCAGCAAGCACAGGGTTTAATTCAAGTGGCCATTTCATGTAACAATTCCAGTATGCCGGTGGGTCAAAGTTGAGAAAGGAGGATAGTCCAGACTGGACCTGTGGATCTCACCATGGCTGCTCATTCAAGCCATCAGCAGATCTCAGACACCCACTGCCTGACAGTTTTCTGATAGGAACATCAATCCTCTTGGTCTTATCATTAAAACATTTAGATGATTCAAATGTTTAACCCATATTGAAACTCCAGGCTAACTGTGGGGAAGCTCAGAGTCTAGCTGGAGAAAGCCAATGACATTGCAGGACACTCTGGACACCCAGGGTGAGGTGGTTCTCAGCTCTCACTGTTGAAAGCACCAGAGTGTCTTGTTAAATACCAGCCCGGGCTCTGTCACAGCTTTCCAGATTGGAGTTTGAGAATGTGGCACTGTCTCTTGAGGGCCTGGGTCAGGAGCCATAATGGGACAAGCTAATATACTAGCAGGTGATCATCCTGAAATGGCCTGCTTCTGATTATTAAATAATCTGCGACAGGTGAGCCATCATTAAGCAAGGCTGCAAGGAACTAATATTAGGAAAGATTCCTGCTATCAATAAGCTTTTCCTGTTATTATTAAACATATATAATAATCAATAAGTAATAGCACACCCCTTTGGAGCAGATCTCTGCAGACCCACGAAGCTGTACTGTCTTACAGTGATGCTATGAAGACAAATAAATGACTTAAGTTTTAATGATGATCCTACAAGAATTCCTAAAATTATATCTGTGATTATTAAGCTCTTTTATAGTGGTTTTCTGATAGTCAAAACTGCACTGAGAACTCTGCCAATCTCCCAAGTGTCACAAGTTAACTGCTCTTAGATGGCAACCAGGCTTTCTCCTACTCAGAGCACATTCCAAGAGGTTGTAAAACAATTAACCAAAGGTCATAAAAAGGGAGCTAACGATTTATTATAGGTGCTAGGACAGAAGATAAAACATTGACTGGATTTATCTATACAAAACTTCACTAATAACTCAGTTATGATTTTAAACTTTCAATGAACTTGTGAAAAACAAGTGATAGATGTTTAGCTAGCTAATTACGCCTACTGGATAGGCATGTAAACATTCTCAGTTGTAAACTTCTATTTCAGTTTCTGACTTGGTATTTCGCGTGAACTTGTGATGAACTTTGTAACATGTGATCGTGTGTTCTGGAAGATGTTTAAGGCCGAGGACAAATGGAAGCGCCGGAACTGAGGAACTGAGGTGAGAAGAACTGAGCTGAGAGAGGAAATGAACTGAGGGGAACGTTTTAGTCAGAGGAGGACAAGATTAGAAGGAGAATGCAGAGTGGAATAACTTAGAGATTATAGGTAACATAAAATAAGAGAACAATGTGCAGGATGCAGAGGGAAAGAGGAAAAAAGAAGACTCTGCAGAGAGCAGAAGGGGCAGGCAGGCTTCTCCTCACCATGGGAAAGAACGGTCTTAGGAATGTGTGATGGTTAGTGTTGACTGTATACTGGAAAGGATCTGGGGTCACCTAGGAGACAAGCATCTGGGCACACCTATGATGGGTTACCTGGACAGGGTTGACTTCTGGCCATACTTGTGGGTGATTGGCTTGATTAGTTTAATTAAGATGGGAAGAGCAAAGAACTCCTAGGCTAAGTGTGGGCGTCCCATGACCTGTGGGGGCCCTACACTATGGGTGACCTGTAGGACATGCCTTTGACCTCTGGGGAGGACAGACAGCCTCTGTGAGGTCTCATTGGTCATGGCACCCAGCAGGCAGGTATGCTCCGAACTTTCAAGGGTGGATAGGGAGCCTGCTCTGAGGACAATGTGTCCTCTTACACCATGTCCTACAAGAAAGCCTTCATGAGGGAATCCAGGCTTGAGGAAGTGACACAAACATAAGGTCAGCAGAACTATACCCTGAGCTGAAGGCTAAGGTCCAGAAAAGATGGAGTGTCCGGGCCACTCCAAAGTGGTCTTGATGAATGTACAGAGACCACCAGTTTAGTTCACTAGTCAGAATGAAACAGCTTTCTGTCTTGATGTCTCCTAGAATGTTTGCTTTAGTGAAGACCATCCCCTCTCCCCACCTGTGCACTAAAAGGGATCCACAACAGAATCCCAAGCAGGTACCTCTAGTTGCTCTCTCTGCCCTTTCTTGTTCTAGATGAAAACTGGTTACAGATAACTATGGAGTCTTGGAACTTTCTCAAACTATTCCCAAACATTCTCTAGTGCTGAGTCAGATGGTTCTTGTTTTCCTGAAGTTTGCATAATCCATTTTCTGCCTTGGAAAGTTATATTTCACTGAAAAGTTTTATAACAGATCCTGAGATGTTAGCCTCCAAATAACCTGCAAATCCAGCTTACCCCTAACCTTCAGAAGCATAAAACAGCTTTCCCAGGCTGGCTGATAGTGACAGGACACACTCTGTCCTGGCTGGTTTTGTGTGTCATCTTGATACAGACTGGAGTTATCACAGAGAAAGGAGCTTCAGTTGAGGAAATGCCCCCATGAGACCCAGTTGTAAGGCATTTTCTCAATTAGTGATCAAGGGGGAAGGGTCCCTTGTGGGTGGTGCCATCCCTGGACTGGTAGTCTTGGATTCTATAAGAAAGCAAGCTGAGCAGGCCAGGGGAAGCAAGTCAGTAAGCAACATCCCTCCCTAACCTCTGCATCAGCTTCTGCTTCTTGACCTGCTTGAGGTCCAGTCCTGACTTCCTTTGGTGATGAACAGCAGTGTGGAAGTGTACGCTGAATAAACCCTTCCCTCCCCAACTTGCTTCTTTGTTCATGATGTTTGTGCAGGAATAGAAACCCTGACTAAGACACACTCCAAGATTTTTCTTTCTTCTGAGATGTGTTTATTTGGATTTGTGTTTGCTTGCTTGACTTTATGTATGCCACTCGTGTGCAGGAGGCAAGAGACCAGAAGAAGGTACCCGATCCCTTGAAAGAGAATTTACAGACAGTTGTAAGCTGCCCTGTGGGGGAGGGCAAGGGCTTTAATCAGATGTAAACTGAATAAATAGACTGATGAAAAATATTATGTATGTATGTATATTAACATATCTATATCATAATATGTGATGATATAATACACACACACACACACACACACATCTGTGTGTGTGTGTGTGTATCATGATGTTCATCTTCCTGAGTCTGGGTGAATAATTTAATGGCTACTTATTTATCATTATCTGTATTTTATTTTCATGATATAAATGGAAACACTCAGAGCCTTCTTTGATTTAATAATTTCTGAGTTGATTATTCTTGATTTTTTTTAAATGGAGAACACTAGCAGTTGTCAGTAGTTAAGAACTTGTTCCTCTGTTGATTATAGCTCTGATAATTTTGCTTTGTGAACTTAGGTTCATCTGGATTTTCAGAATGACAAGACTGACTCTTACCCCTCAGGTTGTTTTGCCCTTAACTGGAATGTCTTCTCTCAGCACTGTGTGCTATGTGACATACAAATGCAGCCTGAACATATAAATATTTTTCTTAAAACAATAAAATCTATGGAATAAACTTTGGATACATAATGCATCATATATAATATTATATATGATATAATTTTTTAAAATTTCTGTCTGTCTGTCTGTCTGTCAGTCAAATCTCTGCAACTCTGCAATGGACTCAGGCTTCCTCATCATTCATTCCTGCCATCAATCAACACGCCGAAAGTAATTAATTGGTGCTGTCAATGTTTCTCCTTATCTACAACACCATATAAAATTTGTAGTAATATTTAATGAATATCTTTGAGTTCTCTTAATTTTATACTCATAAGAGTTCAGTGCTAAGTAATATTCCATGAAATTGGCATGCAGAGATACATGCCATCACTGGTTCAGGCTGTACTGAACTGCCAGCCATTATCATTTTGTGTGAGCTGATATTTTCCAGCTCTCAGCGGTGAACAGGGAAAGTCACAGTTTAGATCAGTAAGTATGTATGGAATCGCACAAGAGTTCACACATCTTTGCCTCTATCTCTCTCTACAGTTCCACTGACTTAAAACTAGATGAGACCACCTGTCCTAACTTACATGTTGTCAGTGTTCTGTGACCATTGCCAGGGTAAACTGCCACCACACTTAGAAGATAGCTGTAGGCATTGTCATTGTCATATATTTTAACTGAGGCCACCATTGGCTATTATTGTATGACACTATTCCTGAGAAGAGTTGAACAAATATCTTCTGACCCTAGAGAGAGAGAGAGAACCAGTAACAGAACACAGCAAATATGTCAGCAAAGTCCACCTGTGAACCAATGAGTTTTAATTTGGGTTACTTACAGACAATAGGTTTACTGGATGGTTTTGTGTGTCAACTTGACACAGGCTGGAGTTATCACAGAGAAAGGAGCTTCAGTTGAGGAAGTGCCTCCATGAGATCCAGCTGTGGAGCATTTTCTCAATTAGTGATCAAGAGGGGAGGGCCCCTTTTGGCACCATCCCTGGGCTGGTAGTCTTAAGTTTTATAAGAGGGCAAGCCAGGGAAAGCAAGCCAGTAAGGAACATCCCTCCATAGCCTCTGCATCAGCTCCTGCTTCCTGACCTGCTTGAGTTCCAGTCCTGACTTCCTTTGGTAATGAACAGCAGTGTGGAAGTGTAAGCTGAATAAACCCTTTCCTCCCCAACTTCCTTCTTGGTCATGATGTTTGTGCAGGAATAGAAACCCTAAGACAGTAGGTAAGGGGTTACTTATAGGAGTAGATATAATTTAAAAACAGTAGAATCTCCAAAGGCCTGCCCAAACATTAGCAAGGGATCACAGAGCTGGAAACCTGGAGCTTACTGCAACCCTACAAACAGCTTGGCAGGAGACGGACTTTGTAGGCAACTCAGATGTTCTGGTATCTTCTAAGTGAGTCAGCTTCTCTGAGCCTCTTCGGGGTAGATCACCTGCTCCGAGAGTATCTCTTATCACTCCTCACTGCCTACATAATCCTGGGAGGGGTTAACTTTCTGTACCTGGTTAATTTCAGGTACTTTCTCAAGCTTTTGAGATGTTTGCTTCCTGGATTTAATGAGTTTCCCTGAAGGACGGAATGTTTCCCTCCATTTAGAACATCCTACATCTTTTAAAAAATAATTTTTCAAAGTTTTTTTGTGTGTGTGTGTCTTTATGAGTGTTTGCCTGCATGTGTGTATGTGTACCAGCCCACAGAGGTCAGAAGAAGGCATTAGAGCCCTTGCAACTGGACTTACAGATAGTTGTGAGCTGCCCCATGGGGGTGGACTCAACCACAACCTTGGGTGCTCTGCAAGAGAGGTCAGTGCTAACACCCCAGGACACATCCTGCATCTTTGGGGTGTCTCTCTAAGATGGAAGGCTTCATCCTGAAGGAACTTGCTATGCAACCGCTCTTCTATCCTGCCCCTGTCTAGCAGGTGTGCAGGAAAGTCCTTCACCTTAAGGCCCCTTTATTCATACTGTAGCTCTCTGTCTCCTCTTTTACTTGGCTGTGTATAACCTTCTTCAACAAAACTACTGCCAAATTGTCTGTCAAACATTACATGTTATGTTACTTTATATGTGGGAACAGAAGCTCAGCCAAGTGCCAGTTGAGAGTATCCTGTCCTTTTGTGTCCTTCCTTACATTTTCCAATTAGACACTATTTTGAATGGACTGAAAACCTCACACCCATGTCCAGCCTACATAGAGATGGTATTACCTGAGTAAATTTGCATTGTGGATAATATTCTACTCTGTGGGTGCACAAATATTAATTCTATTGCATCTTTTAAAAGATTGTGATTGTGAGTGTGTGCGCTTGTATATGTGTGCATCTGTGTGTGTGAGCACAGGTATCTGTGGAGTTCTGAAGAGAGCCTCAGATTCACATACAGGGTATTTACGGGTGATTGTGAGTCACCCATGTAGGTTCTGGGGACTGAACTGGAGTCTTCTGCCAGACCAGAGCAGTACATGCTCTTACCCTCTGAGCCATATAGCCAGGCCCATAATTTTGCATTATTTATAATTTCATTTTTAAATAAACAAAATCCAATATTTCAGTGCTGGAGAGATGGCTTAGCAATTAAGAGCACTGCTCTTTCAGAGGTTCTGAGTTCGATTCCCAGCAGCCACATGGTGGTTGACAACCATCTGTAATGGGACCCGATACCCTCCTTTAGTGTGTCTAAGACAGAAACAGTATACTCACATAAAATAAATAAATAAATCTTTAAAAAAAACAATATTTTCACTGTTTAATGTCACTACATTATATTCTTTTTTTCCTTTATTTTTATTATTGTCTTATACAGACTTACCAATTCAAAAGTATGTCAGGACACAGAATTCTTGTGCCTCAAATTTTTCATAATAAAAACTATATTTTGTAAACATTGAAATAAAATCAAAATATAAATGGTATGCTCCCAGCATGGGACCTCTGACCAGCATGATAGCTCAGATGCAATTTTTTCCTTTGGAATGTCTATTTCTACCTTAGTTATATTGAATAGAGAATTTTCATCAGGATGTGTGTATGTGGACTCGGTTTCCCACTTATTATTTCCATTTCTCAGTCCTTTAGACTCGCCGTCTCATTTACAAAGATTCAGATCTATTATTTTTGACTATTACCTCTGTTTTGCCGGTTCTGTTCCCGTTCAGTGCTTTGCTCTGCGCAAGGTTTTATTTGGTGTACTGAACTTTGTGATTCTCCCGCTGTGTTTCTCCCTGCATGCTGTCTGAATATTCTTCTCTTCCTGACAATACCCACTCCTCCAGCGCCTCTTGTATTTCATCAGTGTAGCGTTTCGCTGAATGCAGCTGAGGACAAGAGCCTGAACCCTCGGCAGCACAGTTGTGCTCTCACAGAAAGCGCACGGCACAGGGAAGTGACTGTTCCTGTTCTTCAGAGTGAACTCTTGCAAGCCACAGCATTTCCTCACTTGCCCTGAGATCTTGTTCTTCTCCAGGACAGAGCTGCTCGTGCTGAGCTGGGAATTGAAGTTAGGTTGACCCATTTTCAAATATCCCCAACACTCTGGATTGTAGCAGGGGGAGCGTGGCTTACTCCACAGCAGGAAGCCAATGGGATGTGGCCAGTGCCAGCACCAAGAGTGAGCTGGACACATGGGCTTCCATCATCCCTGGAAGCCAGAGCCAAGCTGCACCCCACCCCCACTTCCTTGCTCTTTGTCTATCTTGATGAGAGGTCTTAAGTATTCAATCACTAGATAACTCAAGAGTGCCCTTGAGATTTCTGGGAGCTGGGGTGTCTCTTTCTTTCCCTGTGGACAAAACTGGGAATCTTCCAGAGAGCCAGTAGTGACATTTTTCCTTTTCTAAAGGAAAAACTGAATAAGCCTGTGGTTAATCCATGTATGTCCCTTGACTGTGGGAAGATAGGAGAGACACAGATACTAGTTGTCTCAGGGTTGTTGGGGCTTGAAACAAACAGATGCTAAGAACATTGCCCATAGAATGACGATTCCAGTACCTGTTTGTGAAGAGTACTGGGGCTGTCACTGCCTTGGTGCCAGGTCCTGTGGCACAGTGGAGATGCTAGGTATTTATTTTCCTATAGCCCAGCATTTACTACTGCGTGTCTTTTCTAAACATAGATGCTCTGTTCATTCTAACTGTGGGGTGGAGGGAATGCAGTCTCCAAGCACAGGTCCTGTAAGCAATAACTTATGCTTATGTTTCTATTTATTTATTTGCTTATTTATGTATTTAGTTATTTAATGTATATGAATATACTGTAGCTGTCTTCAGACACACCAGAAGAGTGCATCAGATCCCATTACAGATGGTTGTGAGTCACCATGTGGTTGCTGGGAATTGAAGTCAGGACCTCTGGAAGAGCAGTCAGTGCTCTTAACTACTGAGCCATCTTCCAGCCCAATGCTTATGTTTTTAATAACTCTTGGTCTTCTCAATAGCACATGAGGTGACTAATCTTCTTAATCCCACTTTACAGATAAAATAAAATGAAGCAAGTTAAGCACAGAGAAGTCAAGACACTTGCCCAAGACCAGGCTCATAGGTGATAAGCAGGGATGTGCTCTCTGCCCTGGCCACAAAGCTTGAGGGCCACCCCTGTGACTGAGTTGCAGTCCCTACTAGGGGCTCTTTGAAGCTGGACTAGGATAACTTTATGAAGCATGTGCTGATTTTGCAGAGTTCATGTCAGTCTAGTTAAGGATGTTGAGGATATGTCTCAGATGTCCCCCACCTTTTGAATTATTTTCACCCAGGGTTTCTCATGGCAACCATCTATCCTTGCAAACAATGTGTGGGGCCCTCTGTAGCCAGACCCAGGTGATTACTGTTTCTAAGTGAAAGAAGGAATATAGAAGAGGAGTCTTTGAAGACAGGAACCAGAAGGTCCTATACTCACCAGAGCCTTAGGGACAGAGTCCTTGTCAACCTCAACATTGTGACCAATTGCTGTATTCTGTTTGCAGTTTTTTCCCCTCATTCTGTATCTTCTTGATGATTTGAAATATGAATCTAAATTGTTATCTGAAACTCATGTTTTCCCTACCAACAAGTCTTCTTGGTAACAAACTCCCAGATGGGCCAAGGCACAGACATGTGGATATATTCAAGGGTAGGGTGGCCATGCCTGTGAGCATTCTAGTCACATATGACCACTATCCTGGGACACAGGGAGACAGCCTGAGGTACCTGTTTGATTAAATACATGCTCAGATATTAAGAATCTCAGAGGAATCAGGCTGCAACATTGTTCTAAAATTTCCATCCACAGATAAAAGTAGCAGGCATGAGAGCAGTGTAATGAGCAAGTCACCCTGGGGACAGTTGAGGACATTTGCTGGTATCCCTCTGCTGGAAGACATTCATCTCTTTGTATCAAGTACTTCCTGGCTGCTATGATTCTGACAGAAATTCCAGAGATTAAAAAGTAGTGGGATGGGCAAAATACTTCCAGAGAAAATTTAGACTCTACTGTATCCGCTGTAGTATTGGTTACTTTTCTCATATCCGTGACAACATACCTTAAAAGTTTATTTTGGCTCAGAGTTTAAGAAGGGATATAATTGAGGTGGGGCATCTTAGTGAAGGGAGTACAGGACAGCTGATCACACTGTCCATAGAAGAGAGATATTCTCAGCTGGCTTTTTATTTTTACCTTCATATTCAATGTAGAACCCCAGCCTAGGATATGGAGCTCCCCTCATGCAGTCCCCTCATGGGTCCTCCCTCTGCAGTCTAATTTCTCTAAAACACCTTCACAGACACAGTATGTCTCCTGGGTAATTCCAAAGTAGCCAAGTTGTTGATAAATATCAACTACCACATGCTAATGTCAACTCCTTAAGGAATGAGAAGATTTGAAAACATCTGCCCAGGAAGATAAAGGATGCACACGGTATGACTAGTTTATATCCACTGACTTGTTTGACTACTCTGATTTGAACAGAATTTCCCTTTATAACCTTGGCTATGGATAATAATAATGCACTAACCATGAATTATCAGTAGACAGAAAATGGCCTACAAGTTAGCAGGCTTTTCTCCATTAACTGAATGATGTTTATAGCCTTGCCTATATTCCCTAAGCATTATGAATTGTTGACACAAAACACATTACCTTTATGGCCATGAACTGAAGGCATGAGGGTACTGATGATTGGGAGACACGCAACTCTATTAGCTGCGGAAGGCATGAGGTTTATGACTTGGATAATGCTGGTGACTTCAGGTCCCCAGAGAAGGCTGCTATTTAAATTGAGTCTTTGGTTTAATCTTTGTCAACAGAATGGTGTAGGAGTCCATGATGCCTCATGTTGGGGTGGGTGGAAGGAACCCTGCCTCAATTATGTCATTGTAAACTCTTTGGATTTATATGGAAGCTTGACCACTTACTTTCCTCCTGACCAGGCTGATTTTCTCATCAGGGTTCGGTTGCTTCCCTCACTACCCATTTTCTTTCTCTTTCTCTTCATTTCCATTCCAGCAGTGACCATGCTTGCGTCACGGACCAACCTTCTTTGACTGTGCTCAGCCCCCACAGGTGCACATACATCTTGTCCTGCCTAGTTGCATGTTCTCCCCCATCCATCGGTGATGAGCTGGTTCCTCTGCTCCGCTGGAACTGGGCTGAGGTAGTATGATGCTGCTATCTAATTGGGGATGTCTGTGGCACTTGGGATCTCCTTTGTCCCTAGGGCTCAGTGTGAAGGCCAAAGGGTTCAGGTGGGTATAGGAAAATCTGGAGGTCCATCTTCCATCTAATTTTACAACTCAGTATTCAAATCTTCGTTCTCTATGATTCGCCTTCCTGATGTTTACACATTTTCCCTCTCTGATCTCTTGTCTCAGTGTTAGCTGCTACATTCTGTCAGTCACTAGCACAAGCCATTCTTATAGACACCTTTGAGCTCTATTGGCCAAAGAGAGGAATCTAGTTGAATTGAGGCCTAAAACTCAAGTATTTGCACTTGGCCTATGTGTCACAAGAGGTTGTACAACCCAGTAGATAGAACTGTTGAGGTCTCTGTGTCTGCATTGAATGGAGACAGAGGTTTGGCTGGTTAGACCATCCCCAAAGTGAAGGTTATTCGTTGTGATGATTAACACATCAACCTGACAGGACTAGAATCACTTAGGGAGCAAACTTCTAGGCATGCATGTGAGGAAGTTTTCTACAGTTTGTTAATTGATGTTGGGAGACACACCCTAAATGTAGGTGGTGCCATTCCATGGCTGAAGGGATGGGAAGAAGGAGGAGGAGAAGAAGGAGGATGAGGGGTGGAGAAGGAGGAGGAGAAGGAGGATGAGGGGTGGAGGAAGAGGAGAAAAAGGAAGAGGGAGTGGAGGAGGAGGAGAAGGAGGAGGAGGGGTGGAAGAGGAGGAAGAGAAGAAGAAGGAGGAGGGGTGGAGGAGGAGGAGGAGGAGGAAGAAGAGGAGGAGGAGGAGGACAAGGAAGAGGAGAAAGCCATCAGGACACCAGCTCTCATCTCTCTGCTTTCTGATTGAGGACATCATGGGACCAGCTGCCTTACTCTCTTGCTACTGTGGCTTCTCTACCATGATGGACACTATTCCCTCAAACTGTGAGACAAGGGACTATATCCCCTCAAACTGTGAGACAAGGGGCTGTATCCCCTCAAACTGTGAGACAAGGGACTGTATCCCCTCATACTGTGAGCCAAAATCATTACTTTTTAAAGAAAGTCCGATAGGCATTTTATCACAGTGAGTCTCAAAGAATCTTATAGACTCTGTCCTGGCTTCTGTTCTTTAAGACAGCATTGATATTCTCCAGCACCTGCCCCACATACTCCTCTAGAATGAGCCTTCACTCATTCTAGAAAGCAACCCTAGGCTTAGCCAACTCTAAGGTCTTGAAGGGAAGAAGAACATCTTCTCTTTTGATTCACAGGGGATGGACAGTCTGTGTTTGGTCCATTGATGCCACTGTCTTTGTTTATTCATAGAAAGATGATGCTGCCGGAGGAGAAATGTGGGATGAATGGAGGAGGGATGGAAGAGAAGCCAGGAGGAATAATACAGGTCATTAGTTCTTAGCTAATATGATCTCATGAGTGCTCTTCACACACCACACCCTCTCCCTGAGCTAACAGCTCTGTGCATGTCACACACGGCAACATACTGCGTCATCTCAGCGATTCTGTGCAGCAGTCAGTTATCACCATCTATAACTGACAGGACCAGGAGGAGCCTGAGAATATTTAAATTCCAGATCCACAGCTGGAGAGGTACAGCTGGAGCCTGAGATTCATCTTGTTTATCTGAGAGCCCAGGCAGCCGATTTCCATGCTGGAAAGCCACTGGTTTGTGTTATTAAATGCAATAGTACAGAGAGAGCATGTATCATGCTTGAGACCTTTCTAATGATTGTCAACATCATTAACAATATAAACAGTAAATTTTAATAGATTTGCATCTTAAATCTACTGTTATAGGATTTTCTACCATCTCTAGAGACAGATGCATCGTGAATATTCAGAAGTCTGGCAATGAGCCACCCCTTTTCCCTCTGATTGCACTATCAATCAGAAGCACGAGCAGGCGATCAGAGAAGGAAGGCATGGCTCTGTTTTTCTTTCACTTTTAGGACATACAAGCTTCTTTCCAAGGATGAGATACATAATGTATAAGTTATAAGTTATGAAAGTTATGCTGTAAAAGTTATGTTAGAAAAGCTATATGTTATAAGTTATAGGCATTATATTTTAACCATTTGACTGTTAATGACCTCTTAGAAACAGTATTGTTTTGTACTCAATTCAAATTAGGATTATATCAAACTTGACACATTTGGACAGGCCCAGAACATAAGTACATTTAAATAACATTGACTTTATTGAGAGAAGATATAGTAGAGAGTTTTATTTGAATTTAGAACCTCCCCCCAAGTGCTTGGGCCCCAGCTGATTGTGCTATTGGTGGTAGAGAAACCTTTAGAAGGTAAGGCCTGGTGGAGGCCTAGTATGAAGGAATGTGGGATACCACTGGTGCTTTCTATCTATTCTGTTTGCTTCCTGGCTGCTATGAACTGAGAAACTTCCCCACCACAGTCCTACAGAGTAGATTCTGGCATAAAAGCAACAGCCCAGCAACTGTACCATGAACCCTCCTCTACCGTGCAGCTAGAATAAACATGTCTTTTCCTTTTCACCATACAAGGATGGAACTAGAGCCTCATGCATGGTGAGAAATGCTGTGCTATAGAGTTGAACCCAAAGTTTACCCACTTTCCAGTTATTCGGGTATTTGTGGAAACATCAGGAAGCTAACTGGCACAAAGGGTCTGCAGAAGACATCCTGAACTCTGAAGACTGGAGGAAGTCCATCCCTGAAGGGGACAAAGACAGGCTCTCAGATAACAGGTAGATGCTGGGACACCTCATGCACCTAAATGTCAGACGTGATGATGGCTGTCCTCCTTCAGTGCTGCTTTCTCAGTCCCACGGGTGCTGAGGAGATGATTGGGTGAAGACCTTTACCCCTGGCTTGCAGACCCTTCTCTTGCATTAACACTCTGCTGGAGGACAATGGAGGACAGCAGACTTCCCAGAAGTCACAGTAAAGAGTAAAGGACAAGCGGCCCCCCCTCATGTTGATAGACTCTTTTTCTTATGGAGGCTCCTCTCTGAGAGTCACAAGGACTGAGAATGCTTGTTTTTAAAAAATTCTCTTTTTCTATTTTCTAAGGGCTTGGCTACACATGGGAATACTTCTTATTCTGGTGAATAAGATGTGTAGAGGGATTTCAGGCTGGCCAGGCCCTTGGCTGAAGAGGGAATGGTGCTGATCCTGGAGGCAGGAATACTCACCTAGATCCATTTCCATTTGCTTGGGTTTTCCTGGGTACTGACAGGTTCTTGATTGCCGAGGCAGGCTGTGCGTTCGCTGGGGCCAACATCTGCAAGTCTCTTAATACTAATCTTCCCTGCAAAATGGCAGGAGCAAAGCCATGGCCAGTTCCCAGCCTCCTGTGCCCATTTCCTTTCTTGCTCTATCACGGTGTATAAGGTGTCTCTGTCACTTACAAAACAGACTTGTGCATTTGTCACAGGAGATGGATGAAACCTCAGAGTAGGACCAAAACAGACACCGTGCTGACCTGAATATTAGTACTTTCGGGTTTTTCTTTCTAGGTCTCAGAAGGGAGGGTCCTGTTGGATTTTGGGTGATTTCTACCTAGGACTTTTGTCTATCTTTTTCAGTGATAGCAGCCTGTGAACCCAACCACCTGGTTGAATAAATATCAAATTCAGTTCACCAACTCTATGTGTTTGTGGCTGTTCAGACAATAGAGCTAGGTAATAAAGAGTTAAGAGGATGGAACTAATGATGCCACTGCTTGTCCTGGAGGCAAGAAGAGTAGGCAGAAAGGTGGGAAAGTACATAATCTTGAACTAAATGCATCCCAATAAGCATCCACCAGAACCAGTTGTCTGATAATTAGTCAAATGGGGAAAGAAGAAAGCTGCTACGGAGAGGTGAGACAACCCAGCCCCTGCTCTACATCCTTCTCAACACTCAGCACCTCGTTCAAGTATGCCCTGAGGTCTCATCTCCATCACATATGCTCTAGAGGGCACATTAGTATTGGAAAGACGATAAAAGATAGGACTTGGCGGGGAGGGTCACAGGTGCTGACTCTTAGAGTTGTATTTTCACTGCTGTGGTGACCCACCTGCTCCCTGTGCACCTTAGGAAGTGCATTTGTTGAAATGCACACGGTCTTTGAGGGCTTCTCCTATACTAATGTATGTATATTACCCAAGCTCACATTAGTTTGGTTAACAAATCCATCCTTCCCTTACTTTAGTCAAAAACTTAGAGATTATCTCCAATAACATCAACTTTGAATATGCTTAAGTCTGGCTTGTCTTGGCTCTGCTGGTCTGATTCAATCATGCTTCTAGAGATGTCTTTCAGAGTCTTGCCCAAGTCACTATTGCTTCTGCTCAGAATCACATCGTCCTCTAAATTATCACATTGGATTATGCACCCCTCTCAACCCAGGCCTGTTTTCCACCCAACGACGCTATGATCATGTGTAGAAGGTAATCAAACAAAGCCACACTTTCCCTATGGTATTCCTAGTTTCCCAGAAGCACGGCCTATCTGAACAAGCACGCTCAGTTCCAATTTCTTCTGGAGAAAGCTGATAGGGTATCGGAACCAAATGTCCTCTGTTCTTACATGTTCCTGGTGGGTGTTCCTCAGAGGGCAGCTTTTCCAAGCCCAGCATGTCAAGGCCTGTTGGAGAACCCTAACAAGTTCACAGGTTCACTTGGAAATTAGATCTGCCCTCTGGAAGTACCCTTATCGGCAACAAGTGATAATGTGAATTCCAGTAACTTTATTGCATCTAAAATACTGGCTTTCACAGAAGTATCTACCAGAGCAGTAGCCATGGGTAAGATCATTCACAGCTTGACTTCCAAGAGTAACATTTTGAGGTTTTGGGTTATCTTATATTTTAATTCTAAATGATTATACTCTTGAGGGGCTAGAGAAATGACTTACAGGTTAAGAGGATGTATTATTCTTGCAGAGGGCCCCTAGTTGGGATTTCAGAACCCACATGGTGGTTTACAATCATTCTTAACTCCAGTTCCAGAATATATGATGATCTCTTCTGACTTCTGCACCAAGCACATATGTGGTATACATACATATATGCAGGCAAAACACACATGTAAATGAATATGAATTATTATAGCTTTAAAAGGAAACATTTCTCCTTCTTTTTGCTCTTCCTCATTCCTTTCTACCCCCTCTTCATTTTGAGAGTTGCATCAAGTTTTTATCTTAGCTCATAACATCTTAGAGCAAACATCACTAAAATAAAAATATTATAATATGTGTTAATAGCTTGCATTTCCAGTGAGAAGACTTTCATTCCCATGCTGAGTGAAGCCGATAACTTAAAAAACATCTTCTCTGTGCCTGAATTATGTATTACAGTCATTTGGCAAATTCAAAGAAAATTCAAAAACATCCCTGCTGAGAATAAGTTTTTAAAAACCTAACAAATAAGATACAATTGCAAGTTGCATAAAATAACAAAATAACCTCCACATCCATATTTTAAAGACATGATCCGATGACTTCCTTGACATTAATACATGAGTGATTCAGTTGTAGAGGTTCTTGGAAGGCTTCATGGTGTAATTGGACTTTAAACTAGATTTTGAAGGCAGTTTAAAGAGGTGGTTATGATATTATAAACACAAATAGGAGATATGGATATGGATACAGATATGGTGGTGGTTTGAATGGAAATGTCCCCATAGACCGGCATGTTTGAATGCTTGGTCCTCAGCTGGTGGAACTGTTTGGGAAGGATTAGGAGGTGTGGCCTTGTGGGTGTGCCACTGAGTGCAGGCTTGAGGTTTCAGAAGACTTGTGCCACCCTCAGGCCTCTCTGTCTCTTTATGGATCCAGATGTGAGCTCTCGGCTCCTCTGCCTCTAGTTCTTTGCTCTTCCATCCTGGATTCTAATCTTCTGAAACTGTAAGCCTGATTTAAAAATGTATATGTTGTCTTGATTGTGATGTTCTGTCACAGCAGTAGAAAAGTAAGTGAGACATGGGGAAAGCCAGACTTGTAGGGCACAGTGTGTACCCTGTGGGGTCTTGACATGTGGATAATAGACCAATTAAGAATATCAAATATTGGAGTTTGATTAAAAAAAATAATGCCCTGAACTCAATACAACTTTTCTTGTTGTGGGAACAAAACACCCAACAAATGCAATTAAGTAAGGAAGTGTTTATTTCAGTTTATGGTATAAGGGTGCAGATCAGGGTGGAGAAGTCCTGATGGTACGAGGTTGAGGCATCTGGTCACATTGCATCTGTAATCAGGAGTAGAGAGGATATGAATGTTGGGGCTCAGTTCACATTCTCCTTTCATTTAGTCTGTGAACCCAGCCTGTGGGGCAGTGCTGCCAACCAATGCTATTAACCTAATCTAGATGATCCTTCACAGGCACGCCTAGAGGCATGTCTCCTTGTTCATTCTAAATCCTGTCAAGTTGAAAGTCTTAACCACTACTTGGTGCAACTCTCCACAGATATAAAATGTCCATCTCAGTCTCTTCACCCGAGACTCTAAGTGTTGACACCTGTGACTATGACCTGAGTCAACCCTTATAGAGAGTACAAATTCCCAAAAAGTGGAAGTTGCTTATTATTATTATTTTTTTTTTTGGAAGCAGAGATATCAGTATGCTTAATTGAGTGATCTCAAGTCCAAATCAGAGTGGAGTGAATACAATGGACTTACCTGACGATGGAAATGAAGTAGGTGGGTATTATCCTATTGAGAAAAACATAACAAGAGGCAAACATCTTTTCCAGCCTGGCAATGTATGCTAAGTGCTAAATACGATGCTGCAAGAATCAAAGATGAGAAAATGAGGGTGAGACACCAGCCCTGGGAATGTGTGAAAGCAGCTTGGAAGGCTGCTGACTCCAAGTGTGGAAGATGAAAGGCAGCGTCTCAATCAGCCGGGAGGCTGCTCTGCCGCACCGGCAGCGTGCCTTTTGTGAGCATTGTTTACTTCGGTGTGGGGGTTTTATAGAAATCTCCTTCTATGAAATCCAGAGGCCGGGGGCCTATGTGTTCGTTCTTTGGGGCTTTATCGACCCTAGACTCAACACACACCTTGACAAGGAGCACGGTTGAAGAGAGCTTACCTAATTGCACTGCTTGAAGCTTCCATTGTTGACCTTGGCACCTAACTTCTCCACTCTGGTCCTGATCGATGGTTCCATTTCTTTAGTGAGGGTTTATGTTTCCATTGCTTATCTGTGTTGTAAAAGTTGCTCCTTGAAGCATTACTGTGAGGGTGCTTTGAAATAACTGTTACTTCACTCTGGCAGCTGGATTCTGGTTTTTTTTTCTTCAAAATTTAGGTTTTGAGTGTGTATACATTGTGTATACATTGTGTAATGTATTTTTGTGTGTATAGGATGTGTGATGTGTGTGTATGTTGTGTGGTATATGTGTATCTTGTGTGGTGTATGTATGTTGTCTGGTGATATGTGTGTATGTTGTATGGTATATGTGTATGTTGTGTGGTGTGAGTATGTGTGTTTGTGTTGTGTAGTGTGTGTATGTTGTGTAGTGTGTGTGTATGTTTGTGGTGTGTGGTGTCTTCACTCTGGCAGCTTGATTCTTTTATTTTTTTCCAAAAGACTTAATTTAGGTTTTGAGGGTGTATGTGTGTGTATGTTGTGTGGTATAAGTGTATATGTATGTGTAGGATGTGTGGTGTGCGGATGTTATATGGTAGTGGTGGTGGTGGTGGTGGTGGTGGTGTGTGTGTATGTGTGTGTGTATGTTGTGTGGTGTATATGTGTGTTGTGGAGTGTGTGTGTAAGTCGTGTGGTTTGTATGTATGTATTTTGTGTGGTATATGTGTGGTGTGGTGTGAGTATGTATATGTGTTGTGTAGTGCATGTGTGTGCATGGTGTGCAGTGTGTATGTATGTGTGTGTGTGTTGGTATGTACATGTGTGTGCAGGTACCTGCAGAGTCTACAAGAAGGCAATGGGCCTACTGGAGCAGGGGTTACAGGCAGTTGTGAACCACCAAATGGGAGTACTAGGATCTAAATTTAGGTGTTCTGTAAGGGCATTGAACTCTTATACTGTCTGAGTCGTCTCTCTAGCCCCACACCTTGATTCTTGACCTTGCCATCCACTGATTGTCTTTTTTTTTTCATTCACTACATGGTCTTCTGCTTTTGGGGGTGGTGAATGATTTCTATGGAACCCTGGGCATTTAGGGTATGACGTAATAGGACTCTAGACTTTGCCTACTTCATGTGACCTGGCTCCAGCCAGCTTCCGATGACTCTTCTCTGTTAGGAGACGCTCACGGGCTGCCTTGTTACTGCTGAGTGGGGTAATCTGGCTCCAGGTTCTCCCTTTGTCTCTGCTGATGGGGACAGAGTTATTTCACACTGCCCAGGGTGAGCACTCATGCTCACAGGGATGACCAGGGAAAGCACGAATAGTCTATTTTCTAGGAGGTCATCTCTTCTTTCCTTTTTGCTTTCCTGTTCATATGATACTAGTCCTTATTCATTCAGGATCCTAAGAGTACTATAGTTGATTTAACTATAGTTATACTATATAGTTATAGGATGGGGAATCTCTAGATTACTCCCTGGCCAGCCAGCCTTCAACCTAGGAGTGTCTTACGGAAGCATGACACAACAAATGCTTCAAGGGAAGAGCAATCCTCATTTGAAGTAGGGCTAGTGCCCTGTAACCATAGCAACTGGACCATTCATTACCTAAACTGTGATGTCAAAAGTGAGAATGAAGGAAGGTGCTAAGTCAACACAAAGGTCTAATTTACCGTTTTTATGTCTTTAAAAAGGATGTGTGCCCATGCAACTCAGAGCAAAATCTTTAAAATGCTGCCTCCATGCTTGTCGTCAGAACACCAAGCACACGGGCATACTCTGCTTATTATTATGCATCCACACAATACAAGTTGGAACTTCCTGATTGTGCATCGACCAAGGCTACTGTGGAGCTGTTTCCTCTGAACAGTCCACCCAGGAGGCAGGAGAAAACTTCCCACAGCTCAGAACCTTACCAGATACCCCAAGGCATCGCTAGTGCTCATAAGCAATGGGCAGTTGCTGCGGAATCGGAGACTCTTCAGTGGAGATGCCTGATGCTGTGCAGGCAATGGAGTATGTGTGTGTGTGTGGGGGGGGTATTTAGAAATGTGGCTTTCGCCGGGTGGTGGTGGCGCATGCCTGTAATCCCAGCACTTGGGAGGCAGAGGCAGGCAGATTTCTGAGTTTGAGGCCAGCCTGGTCTACAGAGTGAGTTCCAGGACAGCCAGGGCTACACAGAGAAACTCTGTCTCAAAAAAAAAAAAAAAGTTGTTTAAAAAAAAAAGAAAGAATTGTGGCTTTCGTGAGTATAATCCATGTGGGGATGGATTTTAATAAGGCTGCCTTTGAATCACCCACATTCCTGTGAGTAACTCCAATAAACTCATTGCATCATGAAGATCAATCTGGATGGAGTTGTTCAGTTGTTCTTTGTGCTTGTGTGTGTGTGTGTGTGTGTGTGTGTGTGTGTGTGTGTGTATGTGTGTGTGTGTATGTGTGTGTGTGTATGTGTGTGTGTATGTGTGTGTGTCTATTGATTTTCTCACCAGAATCAATAGACATTGGTTCACACCTTCCCAAGAAGAGCCATCCAATAATACTACTTTCAATTTCACTTTTTTTTTTTTAAAAAAATTCATCCTAAATCAGACACCTACATAACATTTTCTAAGATCCAAGGAAGAGCTGACCAGAAGATGGTAAGAGCCAGAGGAAGGGGAGAGAGTGCTCCAAAATGCTACCTACACAGATGTTGGAATCCTGATCCACCTTGGTTCTCTGTGTAAGGAAGAACTGCCCAAAAAGAAGAGGAGGGTGAGTTAGAAAGGGAGACGCAGCACCAGGAGTGGGGGGAGGGGTACCGGGAGGTAAGGGGGGAGCTATGGTCACAGTTCCTCGAATACATAATGATGTTGTCAAAATATTGAAACGTTAGGAATATCTGCATTGCTTTTCAAGGCTGCATGTTGTAGATATAACATTCTGACATTTTGGGAACTCTGAATTGGCTATCACTTCTCCAAACATATGTTATAGGTGTTGACTTAAGAAACAGGCTTTGACCAAGTCATCTGAAGATGGAATCATTCAGCCCTGCTTAATTTTTCAGCAAAATATTAAATATCAAGTGTCCCAATGCCTACCTGGTATAAAGTACCATTTTTGGCAACCTTTTTTATGGCAAAAAATCAAATAATTGCCTTATTAAATATCTCATTAATGTATCTGCTACACAGTCATTCAGGCCTTCTCAATTTGAACTCATTCAGACTGGCATAGATACTTGTCCCATTTATTCTACTGAAAAAGGAGCATGCTAACGGGCATCTCTGCATGCTGGTGTGTGCCTGATCTCTGCATGCTGATGTGTGCCTGAGCACACTTGTGTTACAAAGTTTACACAGTGCACCATGTTAAATCCAAGTCCTCACCTACCTGTGTCTTCATTTTTGCTGTAGACCAGCCACTGTGATGCAGTTGCCATGGAGAAAAAATTGGCATATTATGTTTCAAATACCCAATTAAGGACCCCCAGGCAACCTGGACAAAATGACAGCTGTGTTTAGAGATCCACCTTAAGGATGTTCTAGGCAATGCTAAGAAACTGGTTGGTTTACAACAAATTCCTGAAATGTTCCAACTTGTGTGATGTTGCTTGGTGATGGATAATAGGCCAAGAGGAAAGCCATGTCTACATGTTTAAGGTTTTATTTTACATTTCAAGGTCAGATTTGTGCCACAAACATTGTGGTGTGTGTGTGTGTGTGTGTGTGTGTGTGTGTGTGTGTGTGTAATGTATGGTATGAGGTATACAGTGTGTGTGTGTTTGTGTGTGTAATGTATACTGTGAGGTGTACAGTGTGTGTGTGTGTGTGTTTGTGTGTGTGTGATTTATGGTAAAAGGTGTACAGTGTGTGTGTGTGTCTGTGATGTGATGTGTGTGTATGGGTGTTTATGTGTGTGTGTGCAATGTGTGGTATGTGGTATATAGTATGTATGTCTGTGATGTGTATATGTGGTGTGTGTGTGTGTGTGTGTGTGTGTGTGTGTGTACTATGTGGTATGTGGTGTACAGTGTGTGTGTCTGTGATGTGTGTGTGTTGACAACCTCAACACCTAACATTTGTCACTACTTTATAAAGTTTGTTTGGATATGGTAAAGAATTGTAAGCTCTGTGTTCAATTGCAAGACCCTGTTTCATAGATAAGGAGAGAGTGATCAAGGACATCTGGCATCCAGCTCAGGGCACACACATGTGCACACTTACTATACACTCATATGTAAATGTATTGCATATGCATGTACCCTCAAACATTCAAAAACTTGTGTACAAATGAAAGAAAACTGTGTATTGGTGTTTGGTCTGAATGTACTATATGTCTGTGTACTGTATGTTATGAACTTTCAAAAACTTATCCTTTGGTTGAAATTCTGTGAAAATCCTCTTTTCCTGAGATGCTGGGTTTTGCAAATCTTTATCTTTGCATTATTATCATAAAATAAATAAAAATACAGCAGGTTTTCAACAGCAGCCCACAACCACCCACCCGAGCTTTTACCCTGCAGACAACTAACTGCAAACCTTTGATGCTGGTAAACTTCTAAAACCAAAGATGACAAAAGGAAACCAGCCCATTTCAGTGAGAGTCCTCTCAAGACAAGGAAGCATTCAGAAGTACAAAAGTATAGGACGCAGCCACCAACCTTTACCTCTCAGGCAAATAGACCATCAGCATCCTGCCTGGGTGGACTCCTCCTGAGGTGCAGTTAGAGCAGGAAAGCAAGTCTTCAGCCTGCAGCCCGAGTTTACCTATAGAAGCTCCCAACTGCATCTAAACTAAGACAATTTTAGTAAAAGTTGATTTTTCAGATTAGTTTTTAATATTTATTTTTTACAATGATGTGTGTGTGTGTGTGTGTGTGTGTGTGTGTGTGTATGCTTGTGTATGCACCTGTGTACATTCATGTGTGTGTATGAACAAACCATGACACATAGGCAGAGGTCAGAGGACTATTTGCTAGGGTTCATCCTCTCTTTCTACTGTGGGTTCTGGGGACTGAACTCAGGTCCTCAGTCTTGGTTCTTGGCTGCAAGCCCCTGTAGCCTCTGTGGCATCTTATTGGCCCTCAAATTTATTTTTTATATATGCATTCATTATGAAAGTTACATATTGTGGTTGTGATCCTCTTGACTTTGAATCCACTATAATGCTTTAAGGAAGAAGTCTCATTACAGGGTAGACCAAGAGCTTTTGCTTAAAGACTTGTGACATGGACTGTTATTTTCTTATTTACAACATTAGTGTCACAACAGCACTGAAGTTCCTGTTTTATCTCCTGTAAACTGCCAACACTTAGTAGTTTCTTAATATATACTTGAGACCTTTGATCCCAGAACTCAGACTCTTTGTGAATTCAGAGCCAGCCTAGTCTACATATCAGAGCCCCATACCAGCCAAGGGATATATATTGAGATCTCACCTCAAAGTTTTTAGATAGATAGATAGATAGATAGATAGATAGATAGATAGATAGATAAACAGACTTACTAATATACATCTTTGGGGCTGGAGATATGGCTTAACTGTTAGGAGCACTGGCTTGGCTGCACTTCTAAAGAGCATGAGTTTGATTCCTGGCACCCACACGATATGTCCACAAGTGTTTGTAACTCCAGTCCTAGGGGATCCAGTGCCCTCTTCTGACACTGCACATTCATGGTGCACAGGCATACTTTCAGACCAAATGCCAATACACATAAAATAAATGACGAAAGAGTAAAAGGATACTGAGGATTTGAACATTATTGCCATAGAATATACGTTTTCACCCCCTCTCTCATCTCTACTGGGTTACCTTTCTCTTTTCCCCACTGTGACCATACTTTATTCTGTGGACTGGCTATAGAGAGGTAAAGGGGTCATGACTGCTGCCCACCTCCAGCTGAGTGAGTCCAGGTGCTCTTTGGAGGGTACTGAGCTCATTCCCAGATGTGCTACACCTCAGCTAAGGCTTTCTGCTTGCCCTTCTGCCCTGTTTGGAAGTGTGGTCCCTGTGCCTTGTGTCCATGCCGGCATGTCCTAACAGGTTCCTCATAGGGCATCTTAATAGAGGAGTCTGAACCTCTCAGCAGAGAGAACAGCTCTGTTCTGAAGGGATGGAGCCTGTGGCGATGACCAACACAGAAACAGTGGCTCTGTTAGCCTGCTTGCCCAGACGTCCAGCCCCTGGGTACTACCTGAGTTAGTGCAAACATCTCCCTGGGACTAGACTATGAGTCCTGGATATTAGGTCTTTCTGATTTGCATCATGAATATATGTGCTGATTTGAATTTTATGCACATTTTACCAAGAAGGTAGTAAGACAAATTTAAATCATAAAATTTAGAGTTTAAAATCCAAAAGTTCTTATGTTGATTTAGAACATTTACTTTAATTACTATGCTTAGAGGAATTGTTTTCTTTGCAGAACTGGAAGCTGAAATCCAGCCCTTGCCCATGCCAGGCAGACCTTCTAACACTAAGCTCTCCCCCAGCAGCCTGGATGAATTCACTATCTGTCCCTAACTTAGCCACCCTTCCCTCTAATCTCATGCTGTTGATGAATGGGAATAGGTCTACATAGGAGTAGGCCTCCTATGTAGACCCCAAGGCACATGGAAAAGGACATTTCGCTTGAAAACTAACGAATGTGCTGTATTTCTACACACTTCCATTGAAGTAGGCACGCAATCCTGCAGAACCTTGAGCTCCACTTTGGGTCACCACCTCCCCCTGCTGTCCTTTTGAGGTACTCCAGCTTGGCATGCGGATGAAGCAGCCTGTGTTTGCTGTTCTGTACTAGAGCCTGGAGTCTCTGTAGTTCACAACTACCTGCCATAGTAGGAGTTCAGATTGCAGGAGATGGAAGGTTCTCTAATTACAGTTTTTATTATGGGATATGGAAAGTGACTTGGAGCTATGTACCTTGTTTAAGGATTGAATGCAAGTCTTATAGCTATAGACACAGTACCAAGCACCAGATGATTCCAGTCTGATTCGTTGTTTTGCCTGTGAAATCTCAGATGAATCACAGATCAACTCTCTGTGAAATGGAGACATAGACACGACTAGACTAGCAGAATTTGGGGGGGGGTTAAATGAGATGAGGAATGTTCACAGCTTAGGGATAGCCATAACTACCTTCTCTTGCTCCTAAAGCTGCCATTCCTTGCTGGATAAAGTTTATCTTCTGTCCAAGTCCAGTGGCCTGGACAGGGAACAGGGTGCTATTCCCAAGAGCCTCTTGCTACCAGCCTGCAGATGTCCAGACCCTGATACCTTTAGCCTGTTGCTTCCCCAGGCAGAGAAAGAACAGAAGGTCTCATGCGTGCTACCCACTCACTCTGGGAGCTTGAGACTCAGCTCTTCACAGAGAGCTCTTGCAGTACCAGAAGGCTGCCCCCCACCACCAGTGCTACACAAGTAAGCAGAAAAGATGCACAGCTGCTGAGCACACTGCAAGGTTCGGGTCTCACGCTTGGTTATTTTTTTCATAAGTTAATAAGGCCAATGGCGCTTGCTCACCCGCATGGCACCCAGGTTTGGGTGAGTCCTAGGGCTAGTCTTTTGTGGATCCTTGAGATTGGGGTGGATGTTAGGATGAGCACTTTGGCTGGTGACCACTCCCCATGTGCTATCTCTAAAAGGATGGCAGGAGTAAGCTTGCAGAACACACAAGACATTTCCCAAAGGTGCCGTAACACAGAATAGTGCTCACACTGTTTCTCAGTGGTACAGAATATGGGACAGAGACTTAAAAAACACTCGTCACTGCTGCTTCTGGTGGGGTTAGCCTATGTTTATAATCTACTGTCTCTCTGTCATATTAAATAAATAAGCGAGAGAAAATGAAGTTGGGAGGAAGATGTGGTGGGGTGCTGAGTGCTGGGACGAATTGGAGGGGTGGGGTGGCAGGCAGATCTGATCGATATACAGTGTGCACGTGTATAAAGTTTTCAAAGAATAAATTAAAATTAAATAATAAAAACAATGAAGGGGCCAGCTTTACCTCCAAGGTGGATATATTTTTAAAACGTGTAAAATGTTTAAAACGAGAGGGAAAGACTTACATAGCTGGTATAAATTCTGCTGTGCATCCATAAGTGTTGGTGAGTGGAGGGGATACACTCTGGAATCTGCATCCAGAATGCCACTGCTTTTGAAACCACTGGAAAATTCACAAATTTATAGTTTCGATCTGAGTCACTGGAATCGGCAGTTCCTATAATTAAGTTGTCTTAGACATGGCCTAGACATGATCCATGGCTGTAAATCCTCTCAAGGTTACTTTCACACCTAGACTATATACTTTGATTATCAGACACTATCTGTGGTACTTGGCTTGCTCTGTAAACTGGACCCTAGCTAGAATAATCCAGGAAGAGAGTCTCGCTGAGGCATGGTAGAGACAGGGTAGTTAATGAGCATGTCCCAGGAGGCTGTCTTGATTTAGTTAACTCATATGGGAACCCCAGCCTGCTGTGGATGGCACCGTAGCCTGGTTTGGGGCCTTGGACCACAGAGCAGTGGTGAAAGCTAGCGACACTGAGCATGCCGGTGTCCTCTTCTCTCTGCTCTTGAATGTGGATGTGATGTAACTAGTTGCATCAAGTTCCTTCTTTGGCTTCCCGAAGGACTGTAAGTAAGCTGCAACTGTATACTAAGATAAGCTTCTCTTCCCGCAAATTATTTTTTGACAGAGTCTCATATCTGAGCAACAGAAATGATATAAGAATTCTGCCCATCGCCTGAAGCTGAACTTGAGTGAGACGCTTTTGCATATGCCTAAGGCTTCAGTTTGGAGCTCTCCCTCCATGTGTGGGCAGGCTGAGCACTAGGGGGCTCAGACCAGCACGAGAGGTGAGCAGAGGGTCTCTGCTGAGATCAGGAAGCTGGCAGAGCACACTAGTGCCACAGATGAAGGGCAAGGTGGCACGGACCAGCCAGCTGCCTCTACAGATACCCTTGTCTGATCTGCTTGCAGAGCTTACAGGTTGCAGGGCAGTCTAACCATTGATACCCCGAGTTAGGAAATCAGGGCGTTCTCTTCAGCGAGAGGATTTCATAGGTGTTCGGCAGAGAGGTGGGGATTGGAATTAGGACCAATTAGTGTTATCATGTGGGTAGGAAAAGAATAACATAGAGAATGACTCAAGCTGTGTGCCTATGGCCCATTCTTAATAACCAGCATTATTTTGCCAAATCATTTTATCTGTAGCTGCTATTTAAAAAAAAAAACAAAAAAAAGTTCTCTCCTGTAGCATGTCTTCCATGGTGAGAGGCCTGGAGGGAGAGGCCTCGGGGCTGGGCTGGCTGCTCACTCCTCTGTGGGAAGCAGCGCTGGTGAAGGGGCTTGCATTGAGCATAGCCTCCCATAGTAAGTGGACACTCAGTGACATTTGACAAACACACAAAATGTGGAGTCACTAACGTCAAGAGAGGGAGCACTTTATAAACACCAAAGCGCTGGCTGATGACCACAGCTGCCGGCAGTCTGTAAATTATCACTTCAAGCATTAAATATAAATATTTGAGTAGGAGCCAGGTGTGTCCGTGGGCTTGCTACTTAGCCAGGATAACCCCCTTGGCACGTCCCAGGCTAGTGAGAAACCCTGTTTCAAACAATGAGGTGATGGTGCCTGAGAAAGGATATTGGACACACACACACACACACACACACACACAATTACATGAATGGAATCATGCATTGTGTTTCTTTGTGTCTGGAGTCTTCCATGGACCTAATGGCTTTGAGGTTCATCCATATTGGTGCGTACATGTAAGTATGCTTGTGCCTGTGTGTGTGTACATGTGTATGCTGCACCCAGACTTACAGATAAATAGTATCTCCTTTTTTAAAAAGAGAGACAATAATCAGATCAGCCACAACCTTTTTTATTATGCAACCATAGGTAGGTCAGCTCATGCCAGATTTTGTTATTGTAACTGGAGTTACTGTGAACACTGGTGCACACATTCATTTGTGTTGTTTTTTCTCCCCTTATAAATCTCTAGGAGTCACTCATTAGGTAAGATGCCACCAACAAGTCCCCAAGAGTAACGTTCTGGAGAGGATGCCACAGGTGCATTTGTCCATGGAGCAATCAGCCAGATGGTCTTGCCCACAAGGCTCAGCTCAGTGCTCCCAGCTCTGCATGCTGTGCCCAGGAGAACGTGTGGTCCTGTGTCAACCCACTGTGATTTGTATTTCCCTTAGGAAACACTAATCAATAACTTTGCATACACACTCGTGCTCTCTCGTTTACTTTTCTCAAGTGTCCGTTCAATTATTTTTTTCTAGTTTTGCTTTGCCACCTTAAGTTTCTGAGTATAATTTTTCTGTCATATATGTTATATGTGTGTGTGTGTCTGTGTCGTATGTATGTATGAATGTATTATATGCACATACATGTTCCTTTTAAAGTTATGTACTGATTCACCTTTTTATGATAGGATAGACTTTTCATGTTTTCTGTATCTTACTCTGGACATGTTTCCATAGGAACAGCAATCTTTTCATTGACTGATGATTCATGGTCCTTTGGGGTAGAGAAAAATGACATTTACTTCATATGCAAATGAAAGTAACTGGATAGTGATCATAGATCAGTGATCAACTGATAAAGTTTCTGGAGAGAACGGCCCTGCAGACTAGTGACTCTTATAGAACTAGGTGCATGCACTGTGGACACTTTCCAATTTCATGGTCAGTATCTAGCGCAGTGCTGTGTGCATCCTGTGTGTCTTCTGCTTTCACCCTATGTATGGCTCACCGCACCCTCTAAGATTCCATATGCCTATGTAGTAACCTGAGGGGTGGGACCAAGGTGACCACCACAGCATCATTAGGGACCCTGCCCAATTCTCCAGTGCCATAGAGCAAAGCAGGGAGTTTCTGATGGAAACTGGTGGACCACGAGCAGAGAGCCTTCCTGTACCCACCTACTCCATGTTGGCCCTTAGACCACCTGGCTGGCATACCGTTCCCTGTGTCGCGATGTACTTGTGAAGGAGAGGCTGCAAGACAGACCTGTGCTCATCTGCTGCTCAGAACCATCCTGCAAGATGATGTAGCGTTCCAGTGTCATGTTTGCTGCCTTTTCATTGCTGCGACAGAATAGGATGGCTTACAGAAGTAAGCGACCTGGTGTGAGGATGCCGTCCGTCACAGCATGGCAGACTTCTTGGTGGCAGGGGCATGTGCCTAGGACCTTAGATATCTAGGAGACCCAGGAGGCTTCCAGAGAGAGAGAGGGACAGAGGAGCATCAGGATACAGAAAGAGAGAGGGAGAGAGGTCTGGAAGCTGGCATTTAGTGACATTTCTTCTAGCAGATTCCACCACCTCCCTAAACCTTCCTGCCAACTGGAGACCATGTGTTCAAAGGAGACTCTGGGCAACATGGTACTCTCAAGCCACAGCATTTCCTTAGAGAGAAACAAGCATTATTTTTCTAATCAAGGCAACAGTTTGCTTTTGAAGGATCACCTCAACATTGTCCATTGGTTTTGTATCACACACTGCGGACTTAACGCTGCCTTCTGCCTCGGAAGAGGCTCTGAAGCAGCCAACCTCACAAAGGCCTGTCTGGCTCCCGAACAGGGCACCAGCAGGCTCTGCTAATCCAGCTTGTCCTCAGCAGCTGTTGGCTTAAGAGCTCAATTCTTCTAATCAGTAAATGTTTTGATAGTCTTCGAGGGAGAGTTGACATGAGTGAGTCCAGGGAACCATACTTGTAATCTTAGCCTTTAATTTCTCCTTGCTCTGTTTATATTTCCCAGTGTGAACAGAAACCACAGCTGACCCTGGAAGTGAGCAGTTGTATGTAGAATAGCTGATGCCTTAGGGCTCATTTCTGACATCCTGTGCCTTTTTCAGTCGCTTCTCTCCAGGCTCTGTGGGTGTCACAGAAGTGAATATGCGTTACTAGCCACTGTCTTCCTCTTTAACGAAAGACATCTCCCTGACTCCTCTGGCCTCCGATCCTTTTCCCCACCATCCTGCCTGACAAATGGCCATGTGACTGCATTGCTTGTAGAGGGATGTGATCAAGAGCAAGAGACCAAATCCTTGTCCCCGAGGAATCAGCATGTCCCCTTCATCCTGTTGGTCACAGACAGAGTTCTGGTGGTGGCTCAAAGGGTTGCTACCTAGCAGAGCAAGCAGAGGCAGGCTGCGTGCAGACTGGGATCCTCAACAGTGGTTATTGGTGATGGTTATTACAAAGAAGACCAGATCCCGTAGTCTCCACTTCTTAATTCCCTTGCTTGTAAAATGATCATGGTCATGTAGCTGGTGGACATGACCATTTAAAATGCAAGTATCTACAGCATGGAAGTCCCCAAAGCACCTGGCACACAGACTAGATGTAAAAGTTTATGACAGTATCTATAACCTAGAATAGAAAAGTCAAAATAACACACCCCAAATAATCATCAAGGTTCAGTGATTTGGGCAGTAAGCCTCGGGGTTCCTTGTGTTTCTGCCTTCTTGGCACCCTTGCCACCATGACCGGCTTTTTTCTCTTTTAAGACAAGGACTCAGACACACTACTTAAACCGTGAGCCAAAATAAATCCTTCCTCTGTGGTGCTCGGGAAGGATTGGAGATCTGCCTCCAAAACAGACAGGAGCTGATCTGATGCAACTCACAGCAGGTTCTTTATTCTATTTGGCTAGTTCTGGGCCCCCAGCGCACCACCTTCATGCGGGATGGCTTTGGTGGTGGGGAGCCCTGAATATCTACCAGGGCAAGGCTTTATAGGAAGCAGCAAATGGAGGTTGAGTGTGCAAGCATCTGATTGGGAAGTTACTGTGGCCTTTAACATAATAGGCTGGTGCTGGGAGTCACTTCTCAAACTTAACTTCCACTCTCCTCTGCATTGGTGGTCATTAGGAATGGGGTGGGCTTGTTACCTGGGGGTGCAGGGTGGTTGGTGGAATAACCTGAAGATACTGGTCTTATTGGGGGGGGGTGTAACCTAGAGACGCTGGTCTTGTTAGAGGTTAGCCTAGAGACTGGGGCTGGGTTTGGGTTTCCTTGGCGGGCAACTTGGAAACTAATGCTAGGTACCAGCCTGTTAGTTTACCTGAGTTCAACCTTAGGTCAGGTTCTTTAAAATGGAGTCTGAACTTAAAAGATTTGGCCTTGTACCTCCATTAAGTTGCTTCTTTGGTCATTTGGTCACAGCATTAGAAAGAAAAACTGAAATGCACGCCAGGAGGCCATCCTTTCTATAGTACATTTTTGTTGTCTTTTGGTACACAAAGTTCAGTGGGTATCTGACTGCAGATCTATCAGACCTGCAGACACAGTGTTGTAGTTGAGGGTTTTGGAATATGTCTCTCTCTAAATGCAGATGGAGCTCTGGGCACACCTGTCTGATCATGCTAGACTCCCTCACAAGACCCATTGCTTACCACAGACATAGCTGAACTCCATGAGGGCCAGCCAGGGTAAGTTTGTAGAAAGAACTTTCAACTAAACCTGAGAGATCAGAAATTGACTTAATTATGCTGCTATGGTTCAGACTTCAAGGATTTGCTTCTCTGTTCCTGTGGAAACAACTAATGATTTTAAACAACCAATAACAACAACAATAAAAACAGAGTAGCCCACCCCATTTCCTCCTTCTAACACCTGAAGACAAACTGCAGTACCAATCACTGCTCCAGTAAGTGTAGACCATGTGCCTTTGGGGGAGAACATTCCATAGAGTTCAGGCCCCATCCTCACCTTAGTCCCGTCTTGCTGGTGCCTGGATATCATCTCTTACACATAACATAGCATATTTAAAAGAAGTGTGAGAAAAAAAACAGAGAAAACATACAGAGAAAATTGAACAGATTCTGAGGATCCACTTCCTTCTACAGGAATCTGTGGGTGATACTGTCTTTTTTCTTCACTGACAGATACTCATCTGTGACCAACAATCTCAACTTGGTCTGTGCAAAATAAAGAGTTGCATGTTCACATGCATGGTTTGTTTGAGTAAATTGATATATGTTAGTCAGTCATGACAAGTTCTTGAAAATATCTGGTATTATCCAAAGAAAGCAATTCCAGGAGAGTTGCTAAAACTCGTCAGGCAAGTCTGGCAACCAACCTGCCTTTGATCTCCACAATACAAATAAAAATGGAAGGAGAGACACCTCCAAGACAAAGGAGTTATCCTTTGACAGATACACATGTGCTGTGGCATGTGCATGTGCACGCACATATATACACACACACATAAGAGGAAAACATTTCTTAAAGGAGTTTAAGAAAGCAATTCACTTGACTAATCCTGCAGTAATCTTTATTGCACTCTATTGAGTGTGTATTGTGCTAAGAGTGACAGAAATAAAACTTTGAACTCTACGTTTTGCTTTATAATGTGTGAGCTTTAAGAACACTCATGGACCATTCAGGCTCTTGCATCTGCATTCAATTCTTCAGGCTAAGTGTGTGTGTGTGTGTGTGTGTGTGTGTGTGTGTGTGTGTGTGTGTGTAAAACTATTTAGTAAGTTCTTAAACTTTTTAAGAATGATCTAATTTATATATCTGTGAAAGGAACTGGGCCAATGAGAGCCGAGGAAGAAATCAGAGAGATTAAAGCTGATGACAGACACACAGCTTGATAAAAACAACTCAGACAGAGGTAAAAGCCCAGGGCGTCTTCAGATGTTAGACCCTAGGAGATGGATGCCGGACACCACATTGTTCCTCTTTGTGCAGTAGCCCCCCCCTTGGAGACAGAAGCCAGAGCATGAAGGGAGAGGGCAGGAGGTAACTGCACACCAGGTCTGGGGCCAAGCAGACCTCAGGGCTGTGCTGGACTGCAGTGAGCTGACGTGCTCAGAGAAAGAGCGAGCTGAGCTGGGAGAGCGAGGTTCATGATGAATCAGAAGGATGGGGTGGGATTCAAACCTTCACAGAAGGATGATTTTCTCACAAAGATAGCACAAGCCCTCTGGTTTCTTCAGATTCCCAAGTGGAGTGAAGAGAGCTGGCCACTGTGCATGTATACCATGGAGATAACGCCTTGGTCAGTCATGGTCACTCCAACTGTCTCTGAACCAAGAAATAACTTCTGCATTTTCTTGGATCACATCGACACCATCTGGGATACACAGCCTGCCAACCATAGCACCCAGCCAAGTGTCAGCAACTTTATACACTGGATTATTTTCAATGATAAAGGTGGGAGCAGTTCAGAATTTTTCCCGATAGCATCAACAGATGACTCCACTGCCCCCCACTCCCCGCAGCCCCCAGCTGCTTCTAGCAGCCCCCGGTGGCCTCCAGCTGCCCCCAGAAGCCCCCAACTGGCAGTGGCCTTGCCTCTGTGAAGATGCTTAAGTTCAGGAGGGTTCGCATTGCTCCAAAGGAGATTACATTTCCTTTGATTGCTCAGGGCCTTAGTTCCCTGCACTTGGTGACTTCACATGAGCCAGAGGGTTAGGAGCCCGACAGTCGACAGCCTCAAACCAGATCGATGGCTTCACTGACAGAGGAGCAACCCACTCTCCAGGATTTATCTGGGTCACATGGGAAGGGGCTGGAGCCAGGCTAGCTCTATTGTTGAGAGCCAGGAAGATGGGTGACACACAATATTGCCTCTGCTACACTGGAGGCACAAGGAGCACACGTGCCAGGGTGTGTAGTCAGACAACTGTGAGCAACTCTCAACAGCTCTGGACCTTCTGCATTGGCAGCTTGAAATGAGATCTGGGGAAGAGAGAGGGTTAGTGCTGTAATCAATTAGGTATCTTCTATTTCTAGATAGTTTAATCCATACTTGAGCTTCAGGGTGCATCATACAGGTACATATAGGTTTCCAAAGGAAGAATTGAACAACAAGGATATTTGTTAATTGAACAACAAGGATATTTATTTTTCCATTGGCTGGGAGTGTCTGTGTATACAGCCACAAGGGGCAGCCATTCATTAATGCCCATGCATATCTATCAGAGGTCAGGTGAGCCCTGTCACACACCAGACACAATGCTCACTGGCTAATGTTACATTGGTTCCTTTTTCATCCTATTGGCTTCTGTGCATAGGTGGAGCTATTCAGGGAACCAGAAGACTGAAATAGGCATTCACCAAGTCATGTCACTCCAAATGCGAAAGCACGTTACAATGCAGAGTGTTTGATTGATTCTTCCTAGTAATTCCATGCATATGCATGTGTGGGGGAAAACTATGAATTATTTCTTCCAGTCATTAACAGTGTTTCCTTCTTATCAGCTGTGCTCTTTCTCCTCTTATGCTTGGCTTTTATTCCCTGTCAAGTTTTCTTTCTGGTCGACATGTATTCCATTTATAAGCAGTTACATTAGTGCAAACAGAAGGATGCCCATGTTAGGAAAGAGAGCCGGCCCCAAGAAGTATGGGAAGGCACATGTGGGCTGCAAAGACAGGAAGGACACAGGGCACGTGGGGATGGCCACGGGACCCTGTGAAGACAGCAGCATAGAGGAGCCTAGGAAAACAGCTGCCTCCCACCAACGTCCTGGCACATGGGGGAGCAGCTTCCTCTTAAACTAGTCTATAGAGTTTCTCAAGACCAGCAGTGCCACAGCAACTCCAGTAGATTCTGTGTGACAAGTTCTACAGACTGAGGCATTAGACTCTAAAGAGAGGATGTCTCCTGGGGCGCTGTGGAACTCCCCTAGCAGCCTGCTTGCTTTCAATTTCCCTTCTTCCTTTTTCACAAAATGATCCTAATGGCCTGGGGCTGAGAAAACCCAAGCAAGTAAGATTTAAAAGAGTCTGTTCCTTGAAGTAAAATCACTGGCCAAAAAACTCTTTTCTTAGAACTGCAACACTTTGCCTCATAATTACGTTAACCTCCCAACAACATGTAAATTTATATGGCTATATAGATGAGGGTGGCTCTGACACTGTGGTATAAAAAGCATTGATTAAGTACAGTGAATCTCAAGAAGTTTTTACAGATGAAAGCTAGGTGTTAGGTAAAGATTACTCTCGGAAACTCATTAAGACTCAGGGGGTCTGACCAAACGTTCTTTGAACTCTTTTTTTTTTTTTTATTCTTTTTTTTTATTCTTTTTTTTTATTGTATATATTCTATATTTACAATTCATTTCCCTTTTTCTGGTTCCCCACCCCCAAAGGTCCCACATGTCCTTTTCCCTCCCCCTGCTCCCGCATCCACCCCCTCCCACTTTACTGTTCTTGTACTCTCCCACAATGATGTTTTGGTCCATTCTAGCACCAGTGTCCACTCCTTTCTTCTTGTGAGACATCACTTGATATGTGATTTGTGTCTTTGGTGTTCTAAGCTTCTAGGCTAATATCCACTTATCAGTGACTGTATACCATGGGTATTCTTTTGAGACTGGGTCATCTCACTTAGTATGACATTCTCCAGCTCCATCCATTTCTCTAAGAATTTCATGAATTCATTGTTTCTAATGGCTGTATAGTACTCCATTGTGTATATATACCACATTTTTTGTATCCATTCTTCTGTTGAGGGACATCTGGGTTCTTTCCAGCTTCTGGCTATTATATATAAAGCTGCTATGAACATAGTGGAGCATGTATCCTTATTGCATGCTGGTGAATCTTCTGGGTATATTCCCAGGAGTGGTATGGCTGGGTCCTCCGGGAGTATCACGCCCAGTTTTCTGAGGAACCGCCATACTGATTTCCAGAGTGGTTGTACCAGCTTGCATTCCCACCAGCAGTGGAGGAGTGTTCCTCTTTCTCCACATCCTCGCCAACACCTGATGTCTTCTGAGTTTTTAATCTTAGCCATTCTGACTGGTGTGAGGTGAAATCTCAGGGTTGTTTTAATTTGCATTTCCCTAATGACTAGTGATGTTGAACATTTTTTTAGGTGTTTCTCAGCCATCCGAATTTCTTCAGGTGAAAAGACTCTGTTTAGCTCTGTACCCCAATTTTGGATAGGGTTATTTGGTTTTCTGGGGTCTAACCTCTTGAGTTCTTTGTATACATTGGAGATTAGCCCTCTGTCGGATGTGGGGTTGGTGAAGATTTTTTCCCAATTTGTTGGTTGCCGATTTATCCTTTTGACAGTGTCTTTTGCCTTACAGAAACTTTGTAGTTTTATGAGGTCCCATTTGTCTATTCTTGCTCTTAGAGCATAAGCAATTGGTGTTCTGTTCAGGAATTTTTCCCCTGAGCCAATGTCCTCAAGGGTCTTCCCCAGTTTCTTTTCTATTAGTTTTAGTGTGTCTGGTTTTATGTGAAGGTCTTTGATCCACTTGGAGTTGAGCTTAGTGCAAGGAGATAAGAGTGGATCAATTCTCATTCTTCTGCATGTTGACCTCCAGTTGAGCCAGCACCATCTGTTGAAAAGGCTATCTTTTTTTCCACTGGATGTTTTCAGCTCCTTTGTCGAAGATCAATTGGCCATAGATGTGTGGGTTCAATTCTGGGTCTTCGATCCTATTCCATTGATCCGCTTCCCTGTCACTGAACCAATACCATGCAGTTTTTAATACCACTGCTCTGTAATATTGCTTGAGGTCCGGGATATTGATTCCCCCAGAAGTTCTTTTGCTGTTGATGATAGTTTTAGCTATTCTGGGTTTTTTGTTATTCCAGATGAATTTGAGAATTGCTCTTTCTAGCTCTATGAAGAACTGAGTTGGGATTTTGATGGGAATTGCATTGAATCTGTATATTGCTTTGGGCAAGATTGCCATTTTGACTATATTAGTCCTGCCAACCCACGAGCATGGAAGATTTTCCCATTTTCTGATGTCTTCTTCAATTTCCCTCTTCAGAGACCTGAAGTTTTTGTCGTATAAATCTTTCACATGTTTGGTTAGCGTCACTCCAAGATACTTTATATCATTTGTGGCTATTGTGAAGGGTGTCATTTCCCTAATTTCTTTCTCGGCCTGCTTATCCTTCGCATATAGGAAGGCTACTGATTTACTTGAGTTGATTTTATAGCCAGCCACTTTGCTGAAGTTGTTTATCAGTTGCAGGAGTTCTCTGGTGGAGGTTTTTGGGTCACTTAAGTAAACTATCATATCATCTGCAAATAGTGATAGTTTGACTTCTTCCTTTCCGATTTGTATCCCTTTGACTTCCCTCTGTTGTCGAATTGCTCTAGCTAGTACCTCAAGTACTATATTGAAGAGATATGGCGAGAGGGGACAGCCTTGTCTAGTCCCTGATTTTAGAGGGATTGCTTCGAGTTTTTCTCCGTTTACCTTAATGTTGGCTACTGGTCTGCTGTATATTGCTTTTACTATGTTTAGATATGGGCCTTGAATTCCTGTTCTTTCTAGGACCTTTAGCATGAAAGGATGCTGAATTTTGTCAAATGCTTTTTCAGCATCTAATGAGATGACCATGTGGTTTTTTTCTTTGAGTTTGTTTATGTAGTGGATTACGTTGATGGATTTCCGTATATTGAACCATCCCTGCATCCCTGGGATGAAGCCAACTTGATCATGGTGAATGATCGTTTTGATGTGTTCTTGGATGCGGTTGGCAAGTATTTTGTTTAGTATTTTTGCATCGATATTCATAAGAGAAATTGGCCTGTAGTTCTCTTTCTTAGTTGGATCTTTGTGAGGTTTTGGTATCAGGGTAATTGTGGCTTCATAGAATGAGTTGGGTAGTGTTCCTTCAGTTTCTATTTTGTGGAATAATTTGAAGAGTATCGGTATCAGGACTTCTTTGAAGGTCTGATAGAATTCTGCACTAAAACCGTCTGGTCCTGTGCTCTTTTTGGTTGGAAGACTGTCTATGACCCCTTCTATTTCTTTGGGGGTTATGGGTCTGTTTAGACGATCTATTTGATCCTGGTTTAATTTTGGTATTTGGTAGCTGTCGAGGAAATTGTCCATTTCCTCCAGATTCTCCAGTTGTGTTGAGTATAGGTTTTTGTAGTAGGATCTGATGATTTTTTGAATTTCCTCAGTTTCTGTTGTTATATCTTCCTTTTCATTTCTAATTTTGTTAATTTGAATACTGTCTCTGTGCCCTTTAGTAAGTCTGGCTAGGGGTTTATCTATCTTGTTGATCTTCTCAAAGAACCAGCTCCTGGTTTTGTTGATTCTTTGTATGGTTCTTTTTGTTTCAACTTGATTGATTTCAGCCCTGAGTTTGATGATTTCCTGTCTTCTACTCCTCCTGGGTGAACTCTTTGAAAGTTTGTTAACTACGAGTGATTCTGTATTAGGAAGACCCTCTATATCTGTTACACAGGAAAACATTATGCCTGACTGATTTTGCATTTCCTTGTGCCAAATGGTTATGCTAATTGTTCCTTGTGCCTGCTTTGCTGTATACATCTTTTGAAATGGAAATGTAGACCTCCCTCATGCTTAAAAACTCCTGCTTAAGAGCAGCAAAATACACTCAGATTCAAAACCGCCTCTGCGTTTGTGTCTGTTGCCGTGGAACTCTACTTTCCTGGATACCAAAGAACCCCGGTTTCCCGCGGTTGAGACTTCCGACTGGGTTGGTCCGTGGCACAGGAGACGGGGGATCAAACTGGAAAACTTGGAATGGGCAGCCTCTGATTTTTGTTTGTTTTTGAGACAGGTGTCTGGTAGCCCAGTTTGGCCTTGAACTTTCAAGATCGCCACAGATGACCTTGACCTTCGCACGCCTCTGCCTCCACCTGCACCGCACCGTGCTGGCTTTCTGCGGTTCTGAGGATCCATCTCAGAGCTTTCTGTGTGACAGGCAACCACTCAACTAATAGAGCCACATCCCTAGTTGTCGCTTCTGCCTTTCTTGCTCCGTTTGTCCTAAAACACACTTGTGTGACCTGCTCTTTGTTGAGCTCTTCCTACAGATAGCGAATGAGCCATGCTGAGGCCCGCCCACCCTGAAATGGGTAAATAGGAAGGTGACACTGGTTGTCGTGGGACAGACAGTGCCTGCCCCAACCATCCAGGCTTTAGAATCCACTCAATTGACGCTGCCCATTTGTGCAGACATTTCACGGTCACCTTTCTCCACAAACTTCCTCCCTTCATCATGAGCGTGCCTCGGGCCTTGTGATACCCAAGATGGAAACCTTTGCTTTCTGACGTTTGTTCAGAGGAGCATTCCTTAAAGTTAAGTTGTAGCGAGATGGTAGACTTCTTCCAAGTGGAATATTTGGTCTAGGGGGGTGGGGATGTGCCTCGGGGGATAGAGTGCTGGCCAAGCATGCAGAGTTTTTTATTTGATTCCAGCGTCGTGTAAACTGAGCATGACGCCACTGGCTATCCGTCCTAGTACATAGGAGGTAGTTTTTTATTTAGTTCTCTCCAGCCAGTCCAGCTCTTAGGCTACCTAAACTGGGAACTTTTTCATCTTGGACAACTAGTGTTTGGCATAGGATTCATAACTATCATCTATAGTTTTTGCATTACCTAGGCTTCCCTACGGGAACAGACTGGGCAGAAGGAATGCATATTAATTAGATTGGCTTGCTCAGACAGGCTGGGTAAATCTAACAGTGTACATCCATAGGCTAGAGGGCCTGAGACCCCCAGCGGCTGTTTAGTTCAAGAAGCCAGATGCCTCTACAGTCCTAATCAGAATGTACTGGATATCTGGAGGATTCCTGGAGGGATGGTTGCTTTCAGTCTACTTGGAAGGTTGAAGAAAGTGGATTCTGCCATCAGTGTGGGGTGGCGTGGTGCCAGCAGCAGTAGCAACAATGTTGATGCATTTACAATCCAGGCATGATACTAGCAACAATGTTGATACACTCACAAGCCAGACATGATTCTAGCAACAATGTTGATACACTCACAAGCCAGACATGATTCTAGCAACAATGCTGATGTACTCAGAAGCCAGGCAGGACACTAGAAACAATGTTGATGCATTCAAAAGCCAGATATAACAGTGGCAACAATGTTGATGCACTCACAAAGCCAGGCCTAAAGGCAGAATTAGCCCAGTCTTCCCTCAAGCCTCCTTGTATGGAGGCACTGTGGAAAGCACTGCCCACTCGCAAGCCCAGAGAGTGAATCTGAGTTGATTCCAGATACAAATCAACTTGATTCAGAGGTTATCTAACGCTTGTGCATTTGAGTTCCATCAGCTGAACAGCACTCTGGGATGTCATCCGTTTCCCCCTGTACTGGCTAGTTTTGTGTGTCATCTTGACACAAGCTGGAGTTATCACAGAGAAAGGAGACTCCCTTGAGGAAATGCCTCCATGAGATCCAGCTGTAGAGCATTTTCTCAATTAGTGATCAAGTGGGGAGGGTTCAGCCCATTGTAGGTGGTGACATTACTGGGCTGGTAGTCCTGGGTTCTATAGGAGCAAGCCAGTAAGCAGCACCCTCCATGGTCTCTGCACCAGCTTTTGCCTCCAGGTTCCTGCCCTGACCTCCTTTGGTGATGAACAGCAATGTGGAAGTGTAAGCTGAATAAATCCTTTCTTCTCCAACTTGCTTCTTCTTCGTCATGATGTTTTGTGGAGGAATACAAACCCTAAGACACCCCCTCAGGTCATCAGAGGCTTCAGCAGCCCTATGGACTGAGATTCTGATGTTCTTGCCTGTCTGTGTTGCTTTCTCTACTTGGCAAAATGTGGTGACATATGGTGGAATTTCCCCAACCCATTTACCAGGAGAGAGGCGTCTCTGTCCTTCATAGAGCTGGTGTGTTGCTCATCACTATGTGCAGTGGGCATTGTTAATCCATAGAAACGTCTTTGAGCCGAGGGCTAGGAACAATTTTGTCTCCCTCAGACGTTTTCTTTTTGCACAGTGATAACATTAATCAGAGTCCCTGGTTCAATGAAACTTTTCACATGTTCTGTGGGTGTGACTAGCGGCAGTGGCATACTTCCGGGACAAAGTGTGTCCTGGATGGAGGGGAGTACCTGTCACTGCTGCATCACCAGCTCCTAGTATCTTGTCCTAAGATACTAGGATCAAGCATCAAGTACTAGCATCAAGGAGAGCTATTTCTGCCATTATACAGGGCTGTCCAAACCTGACTGTCCATACTATCATGGTTGGGAGCTTCTGTACCAGGCTGGCATTTGTGTCTCTAATTCTAAGTCCAGCTCAATTAAGAGGTTTGATTTTAACTATGGATACAAAGTTAATTAGTTTTAATTGTTAATTATTTTATAATCTCATAAGTAAAGCATGAGTTGCTTTTAGATAAATATAAGAATAGAAGGAATTTTTGCTAACTAGATAGATTTGCAAGAAGGAATATTTATACAAGTCTATAAAGAAAAGCAAGGGAGTGAGATCTCCATCAAGGTCTTAAGGTGCAGCAGTTGGTGCTAGGTCTCCTGGGCAGCTTTGCTCCAGGAAATAATATATGCTTAATCCAGATTTTAAAAACCATAAAGAGGAAAAATATTTGTTTAGGCTTCTCATAATCCTCAATGATCCATCATAATGGAGCAATAGAACAATCTGCAGAGACTAATTACTTCTGTTATCTGTCTATGCTTGGACTGTACAGGCAGCCAGCCATGGACGTACCTATGACTTCCTTCTAACACAGCTGTGTTCCCTAGTTTAAACTTCTTACAAAACGTTCCATGGATAGCTATAAAGTTTCCACCTCAAAAAATAGGCTGAAGTATAAAATCCTCTGATATAGAAATTAATAAAAACAGAGTAAATCCAGTATTAGCTCCTCTCTTTCCATCATCTTAGTCTCTGTCTTCATTTGTCTCTGTCTCTGTCTCTCTCTCTCTCTGTCTCTCTCTTTCTCTCTCTATTTCTCTCTCTCTCTGCCTAAGCATGACTACTGTGATCAGAGGCAAGGACTATATCTTTAGTGTCAACATTTTTTTCTTGTTTCTGTTCATAGACACCTCAAAACTACACATGTCAGCTCACAGAGAGAGTGTCCACTAGGAAATATTTAGTGAACTGGGCCTGAGGAGGTGGCTCAGCACCGAGAGGTCTTACAAGGTGAGTATGAAGATCCAAACTCTGACCCCAGCTTCCTTGTAAAAGAAAAAAATCAGGGTGTCCATGTGTACCAGCACTGGAGCATGTGGGAAGAGACAGGAGGATTGCTGGAAGTGTCTGGTCTATTTGCCCACCTCCAGGCTCAGTGCAAATACTTGTCAAAGGAAAATGCTCAAAAGTGATAGAGCAGGATACCCACTGTCTTCCTCTGGCCTCTGTGAGTACACAGGCGAGAGTATCTACTCAGATGTATGCACACATGCGCACACACATGAGCATGCATGTACAGGAGTGCACACACACACACACACACACACACACACACACACAGTGAATTAATGAAGACTTACAACCTACTTAAGGACCACAGGAAAACATTTAAAACCCAGATAGGTCTTACAGTCTTACGAGGCTGAGGACTTGTCTATATACATCCTGGAAGCCCATGTACAACTCAAACACACAAAGCCTTGCTTAAGTTGATGGAAACTCAGCATTTTTCAGTGAGAGATCTCATTTACTTCCTTCTGGGGTGACCCATCCACACCTAGGACGTTCCATGCACCAAGGGCCCTGGGTCCCAGCATGCCCAACAGTTAGAGTGTTATGAAAGGAAACATGCCAGAAGGTGAGAACATGACAGGGCTACTACTCTGGGCTACACCCAGAGAGCTGACCACACAGTATGGATAACTATGGCTTCTCCCGAAGCCTGGGTGTCATTAGCTTTTTCTGAGTATCATTTTCAGTTCTTCATGTTGACTCATATTGCCCCCACTGCAAAGACAATGGGTTTCTGTGCCAAATAATCCCTGGCAGTACTGCCAAAGTACAGATTCAGAGACCCCTGCTTAGACCCATTTTTATGCTCCAACACAAAACAGTGCCTTGAGGTTTCCATAGCTACAAAACAACAGCCACCTATCCTTTCAAACATGTTGATGGGGACATCAGGAAGAGCTTACAGAAAAGAGGACAGTTCCTGCTACAGGTCTCAGGTGTTCTCTGAAGACAGTTATAGCTTTTGGCCTGGTGGAGCTTCTGCCATTTCGAAAGACTTAGAGTAGTAGCTGCAAGAACGTTAGTGAAACACGAGGTGGACAATGAATGCATGGCTAATAATGTGGCTGATGATACTTCAAGGTCATCTGTAACATTCTTACTCTCCATGAAATTTGTATTTGCCAATAAATCCTGTCTGGTTTGGAGCATGGGGAGTGGGTGACTTTCTGGGAACTTCAGTTCTCAATGTAATTAAGTGGAGCACTGGTTATGTTCTCCAAGGAACATGGCTGCCCCTCTGCCCTGTAGCCATGTGTCTGTCTCATTCATCAGGTATGAGAACATTGTTATCTGTTGAGAGAATCCTGCAATTCCTGCCTATAGCCTGGTGTGATTGCTTCCTGGGTGATAGCCCACCCTTTTGGGCCAGTTTTCTGCAGATCAACATGAACTTTCATGAATCAATGCTGTTTAAATGAATTAATGACTTTATAGAATTCCTGATTTGATTAAAATGATTTTAGGAAGAAAGTTTAAGTAACTTAAGTAAAAAGTTCTGGTTTTAGTTGTTTTGCCACAGAGATGTAACAAAATTAGAATAAAGAATAGAGTGTGCCCCTTCTCATAGAATAGGAAGTAAAGACTGCATAATAAGGGAAAAATGAGCTTTCATAAACGGCACTGAGAAGAGAAATAGGCTTGGAACAAATTTGATCAAGGAAAAACATTTATTCTCGGTCAAGTTCAAGGATGAGGCCACAGGTGTGTACCAAGATAAAGCAAGGCCATATGAAACTGTTGCTTTAAACTTATAATGAGCTTATAGAATGAAACACTTCTTTGAGCTTACTATCATCATCTTTCTGTAACTCTCTTTTGTATAACATTTCATCTGTGAGGCAATTTTATAAAGAACTTTTATCTAAGAAGGTATACAAAGGCTGAGAGAAAAAATTAAAGTGTGGCTGTTGGGGCTCTGCTCCATCCACCAAATGTGTGTATGTATGAATGTATGTATGTATGAATGTATGTATGTATGTATGTATGTATGTATGTATGTGCATATATATCTATATGTATGTGCATAGATACATATGTAAGTGGATATATGTGATATATAAGTATATATGTGCACTTGTGAAATGGATGAAGTAGGTAGTTGGGCCTGACCAGTGTGTGTGTGTGTGTGTGTGTGTGTGTGTGTGTGTGTGACTTTCTCCCTTTCTTTTCTTTTCTCTCTAGCTCAGAAAGAGTTAATGAACTCCAAGCCTCTCTCCTGGCCAGAGAGGGCCCCTTGAGACAAAGAGAAAAAAGCTTAAGTAACTAAACTTTTTTTCTTAATCCCCTGCCACTATCATCAGGAGTTAAATTACCAGTAACCAGAAGCTTCTGGCCAGCAAGAAATAGTTAAATTACCAAAACCAGCAGTTTTTTGCTCCAACTGCTGATGTCATAGACCTTTTGCTGCCTTCTTGAGGCACCTGGATGTTAGGCAGGCTGTAGCACACATACTTGACAGAGAGAGAGGGGGGAGAGAGAGAGAGAGAGAGAGAGAGAGAGAGAGAGAGAGAGAGAGAGAGAGAGAGAATCACTCTTGACCTTACAGCAACACAGTATAGAAAATATCAGCTACTACAAAAGTACAAAAGGTTTCTGGGCCACCATCATGGGATGCTGCACTGGGAATAAAGACTTAACTTGAATCCCAATATACCTCAGGGAAGACAGGGTTGCAGAGTCAGGGAATAGAAAGATTCAGGCATGGAAAGGCAGTAAGCAGAGACGTTAGGGGCAGCAGAGAGGGCTTGGTGGTTAAGAATGTGTACCCCTCTTTCAGAGAATCCAAGTATTGTTACCAGCACCCACATTGGGTTGCTCACAAGCTCCTGTAACTCCAGTTCCAGGGTTCCAATTAATCTGGTCTTTATGCATACCTACAGTCATATACACATACAGACAGACCCACACATATACCCATGATGAAAAAATAAGCTTTAAAAAAAATACCTGTGTTGCAGGAAATATTAAAAAATGACCCACCAAGTCTCCTGCCCCACCGGGCCATGTTCCCACTCTAGTATGAGAGCATCACTATGTCCACAAACTATTTCCCTGCTCAGGATGGTACCACCCATGGTGTGCTAGGCCTGTCTTAGGGTTTTACTGCTGTGTACAAATACCATGATCAAGGCAACTCTTACAAGGAAGACATTTAATTGGGGCTGGCTTACAGGTTCAGAGGTTTAATCCATTATTATCAAGGTGGGAGCATGGCAGCGCCCAGGCAGGCATGGTGCAGGCAGAGCTGAGAGTTCTGCATCTTCATCTGAAGGATGCAGATGCTGCTGCCAACATGCATGGCTCTGCGGACCCAAGTGGAAAACGAAATCAACTGCATGGATAAAGGCTTATCAAGGAGACAGACATGAGAGAAAAGAATACTTCTGAAGCATCAACCTCTAAGTGGTTATATTTGTGGTGGGGTTGCGGTCCCCCTTCCACATAGATCAGCAAAGAATTGGGTTTCCCCTTCCCGCCTCAGTGGTGATGGGCACCATTCAGTGTGCTCATCCCACTGGCAGTTCTTGTGTTTTATAAAGCTAATCCCAGGCATGGAGCCATCTCACCTCTGGACACTGCATCTGTGCATCGCTAACCGATGAGGAGATTTGAAGATGATTATATTTAACAAAATGTAAGTTGTCATCTCTCACAGAGATACTGAATAGACATCCAAAATGCTTGCTAGGGGCCATGCAAAATAGTCACGATCTGGTTAGCAGAAAACAGGCTCCAACAGTTTGTTACTTGGAATTACAGCATCACTTGAAAGGCGCAGACTTGTACATTTAAAAGAAATGAACAGGCAAAGGATAAATGTTAATAATAGTTCGTTGGCAATGAGAGGTGTTAAAGAGTCTCTTCTGTAAGGTTTCTTAGTTTTCCCAAATTTTCTACAATAAAAAAAGTGTAAGCTTACTTATGATTGAAAGTATCTTTTCTAATGAGGGAATTAACAGAACTCTGCATTCGTATCAATGCTAGAATATGTATTTATCACTGAAGGGAGACTTTTGAATATTAATAAAAGTGACAGGTAGCCTTGCCACACCCATGTCTGTAGAATTTCCCGCAGACACTTGCACATTATCAGATGTTCTGAGTTTGGAGGTATATCTGCCAGCACCTCACTATCCATGAATGTCCCATGGGAGAGGTATTTGAGTTTTACATGCACCAAGATGCCTTATGAGTCTTGGCGTGGCCCCATGTTCACAAAGCAGTGTTGCTTAAAAGTGAATGAAAATAAAACATGAGTTAACCTGTTGTCGGTGCTCAGCACTCAGAGGAGAACGGTTGGTCGTTAATCAGGCTTTCCGAGGAGCGGATTTATTGGAAATCTAAGTAACAGTGAGGGACAGTCCACCATCCTGTTCCAACTTGACACTTACTTTTCCTGTGGAAATTGAAACATCCACAGGGTACTCATGCCCCAGCCTTGTAGCTCCCATCCTGGGGTCTTGCCCTCTGGTGGGAGCTGTCAGCGTCTTCTAGGCACAGGAGCTGTGAAGCTACCGAGTGCATGGGCAGAGCCAGCCGCACGCCCCAGCTTTCAATCAATTTTATTTGCAGCCAAACCGTTTACACCTGTCTTTCTTTCCAGTTTGGTAATTTTCCCATGGCTACTGAGAATCCACAGTTAGTTCTTTAAAAAAAATCAATTGTTCTGAGGACATTTTTCCCTTTCAATTTTTGGTTTATGGGCCAGAGATTATAATTTCTAGACTGCTCCCAAAATGTAAAGGAAAAAAATGACAGTTTCTTACAAGAGTGCATAAATTGCAAAGAAATCTTAAAAATTTACCTATAATTTTTGAAAATTTCATAGCCTAATATTAACTTCATCTATCTACCTTTTAATATTTAAACAACATAATCAGATGTAGCACCAGCCTTTGAATGTTCTGTAAGTGTCTGAGCTGGGCCTGTCAGCAAACACAGTAGATGTGGTAGCCCAAAGGTGTTTTTTGGGCATTTGCATCTGTGTAACTTGTTTATCTTTGTACAATATAGGAAGAAAGCACTTTAAACACGTGGCTGCTGTGATAAAATGCTAGCCACAGCCTGGGAGGAAAGGCTTTATTTCAGCTTGTCATCCATTATCTGGGCAAGACAGGGCAGGAGTAAAGGGCAGGAACCTGGAGGCAGGAACTGAAGTGGAGACCATAGAGGAAAACTGCTTCCTGGTTTGCTTTCCATAATTTTATTGATCACCTGGCTAGGTTTGGAACTGTCCAAAGTGGGCTGGACGCTCCTACATCAATCATTCACCAAGGAATTACCCTGCAGACAATCCCACAGAGCAGTCATTGGACACAGTTCCTCAACGGGGATTCCTTCTTCCGAGGTGACTCTAGATTGTGTCACATTGACAGACACTAGCCAGCACAACATGTGGATCTGACATTTATAAATGTCAGAGAAAAACTTTATCTACTAAGAAAAATCCAATGTATAGAGCACTGGTTCCCAACCTGGAGGTCACAGCCTTTTGGGCAAACCCCTATCTCCAAAAATATTTACATTACAGTTCTATGGCTCAATGAAATTACACGGTGTTACAACATGTTGCGTTTCTATTATCTCTTCCCCAGTTGATGGACATCTAGGCTGTATCCACTTACTGGATCTTGTGGATAGAGACGTAATTGATATAGATGGACAAGTGTACTGGCTGGTTTTGTGTGTCAACTTGACACAAGCTGGAGTTTCCACAGAGAAGGGAGCCTCCCTTGAGGAAATGCCTCCATGAGATCCAGCTGTAAGGCATTTTCTCAGTGATCAAGGCGGGAGGACCCAGCCCATTGTGGGTGGTGCCATCCCTGGGCTGGTGGTCCTGGGTTCTATAAGAAAGCAAGCTGAGCAAGCCAGGGGAAGCAAGCCAGTAAGAAACATCCCTCCATGGCCTCTGCACCAGCTCCTGCCTCCAAGTTCCTGCCCTCTGAGAGTTCCTGACCTGACTTCCTTTGGTGATGAACAGCAATGTGGAAGTGTAAGATGAATAAACCCTTTCCTCCCAACTTGTTTCTTGGTCATGATGTTTTAAGCAGGAATAGAAACCCTGACTAAGACAGCAAGTGTTTCTGTAGCAGGATAAGGAGTCCCTTGAGCTCCTGCCCAGGAGTGCTATGGCTGGATCATTCATTCTAGGGTTTTGAGAAACCTCCAGACTGATTTGATTTCCTCAGTGGCTGTTCCTCTTTCCTCACGTTCACATGAGCATTTCTTGTCACTTGGGCTCTTGCTGACGGCCCTTAGGAACAACATGAGACAGGGGGTCGAAATTCTAGCAGGCCTTTTCTGAATGACTAAGGCCACTGGACACGTTTAAGGCTTTACTAGCCATTTAATTTCTTTTTTGAGGTCAGTGCTCAGTCCCACGGCCCATTTCTTAATTGTGTTCTATGTCTTCTTGATGGTTGGATTTTTTTTTTATTCTTGTGTATTCTGCACTAATCCCATGCCTGCGCTGTAGCCGAAGAAGCTCGTCTCCCACTCTTCGGAACTCTGCTTTGCTTTATTGACAGTTTATTTTTGGCTCCATAAAAAGCCTTTTTAATTTCTGGACTCGATTGTCATTTCATTGTTGTTGTTCTCTCAGAAATAATTGAGTCATATGAAAGAACGAAAGTTGGGACTTCATTTGGCAGAGTGACCCTGTGAGATGGGTAATCATGCTGTGCTTGCTGTTCATGGAGGAGGCTGAGGACCCATGAGTTCAGCTCGATGGTAATTTTAAGGCATTGTGGGCTATGGGCTCTCTCCCTCTCTAACCCTGAACTTTAATGTTGGTTAATATAGTGATAATTTTGACATGATTTTTTAAAATTTATTTTAAAAACTTTTTGTTGGTTCTTTGTGGATTTCATATCATACATCCCAATCCCATGTTCCTCCCACTCCCCTGTGCCCACCATCCAGCCTTGCAACCTCCCTCCCAACAGAGAAGAAAAATATCTTGTTGTAGAAGCCATGGTTTGTCCCGGTGTGTCCCACAGTATACCCCTTTGTCCACAGTTCTTTGCTTGCAAGCGTTCATTGCAATGACTCTGTCCAGTTCGGGGTCTCCTTGGCTTCTGCTACTCTATCAATCCTGGGACCTCACTGGGACTCCTCTCAGTTATCCCGTCATTTTCCTGTGTCATGGAGAGCCTGTAGCTTTGGACCAGCCCCTTCACGCACTCCCGCAGTTCGTCAATGGGGTAGGTGCTGGGGAGGGCCAGTTCAGAGCTGTGAATCTGGGCCTGAGAGGTATTTGTGCTGGTCAGCCCTCCAGTTCTCCTGCTCTCCCACCCTCGAGGCTTGCTCGCCAGCCATCCTCACAAGCAGCGCCGGCTCTGCTGCGCTGCCCCGGTGAGGTGCCTGACCCACCCACTCTCCCACGTGCTGCAACCGGACCCACCCACGACCCACCCACTCTCCCACGTGCTGCCGCAGGCGAAGGGCAAGGACTGCCAGCTCTCTTGCTCTCATGACCCCAGTGCCAGCTCTCCTGCCTGCTGTAGGTGGCAGGGGAGGAAGGTAGGGGAATACATCTCTCCACTGCCCACGTCACTGCACAGCAGACAAGTTGCAAGGCCAGCTCTCCCACACTCATGTCCTCCGGCCAGCTCACCAGCAATTCCCACAATGTGCAGGGCCCTCCATCCCAAAATGCAGCTGGCTAGGGGTGTGGTCAACTCTCCAAACTTCACGCCCCCACTCCAGGGCCAGCCCTCCCAAGATGCTCAGGTGAGGAGTGGAGCCAGTTCTTTACAGCCCCCAAAACACCAATAGTTCCTAGGCTGCAGCCCAGACCAGGGACATCCATCAGGCCTAGAACCCTGCTGCTGCCCCTGGTGGCAGCTCAGCACAGGACCCATGGTCCCAGGTGGGTTACCAGCTGCTCATTTTCTGGCTGTTCCCCACTCCCCTCCAGTCTCCCATTCTGCTTCTCTACATTGAGATCACACCCTTCTGTTTCTCTCTCTTCCATTTCTCCACCACTTACTTGCTCCTTGTAGTGGTGCCTGGGATCTCTGAGTGTCTGGGGTTATCTCAGGAGCGCTATTATGGCACCTGGCAGGCATGGTCTGACATCTCGGGTTTGGTATGTCCCTCTAGGTCTGTGCAATGCCAGACTGATGGTCTTCTCAAGCTAGCTCCTTGTCTGGTCCCCACAGGCCATCTGAGTGGCCCCAGGGTCGTCTGGCTTGCACTCACTCCTGCCTGGGGGCCACAGTCCCAAGTGGGGTTCTTCTAGCTCTTTTTCCTGTCCGGGGAGCCGGTCAGGGCTTGCAGGGTCCCTGACTGGTACGTCTCAGGCTTGTTTTTTTGTCCCACCTCCCACCTCCCCTAGAGATTGTTAGGCTACTAATCACTCAGATGTTCACAGTTCAGAACATCTAGCATGGACATAGCCTCTCTCCTCTCTGCCACCTACTGATGCAATGGGATACAGCATCCATACCTGCAATGCCTCTAGGGGCAGGCTCCCCTCCACCCCCCACGCCCCACGCTGCAAAGAGTCTCTGTATTTGGAAAGGAAGCTAGATTTCTAGAGATTGAATATTGTTAATTTTTTCTTACTCAGAGAGTTTAAAACAAGAGCATTTTGAGATAATTGGCAATAAGAGAACAAAGGTAGATAAGTCCTTGACATCAACAGGAACAAAAAGGGATCCTGCTGCATCACCGCCTCATGTAGACACAAACGCCATCGCCACATCAAGCTGCAGAACTGAGAGGGCACAAGTGTAGACGTGTTCTTAAATCGATTCAGGGAACTGAAATGCAGTCGGTCACAGGGACACGGCTCCTCTGACAAGCTCGTGGGTGCCCTCCCACACCGGTTTGGTTTTAGTTTGTGTCCGTAGGCAGACCACATTTTTTTTTCTACCATAGATTTCTCATCTGAAAAATGATAATGTGTGTTCCCTCCCATATAGACACCAATGATTATCATGATAGCTGTAAGGCACCATTAGACTAACTAGCACAAAATAATAAAGAGAAGCAGGCAGCAATTTAAAAAGCAAACAAACAAACCTTCAAGCCTCATCTGCAGTTACCTCATTGGTAAGACTGCTGACTTCCACCATTTTCGTCCTGAAATTATCAAGCTAAAACAGTTTGTGAACATACGGCATGTGTGAATTGAACATTCTGTTTTGAGCCTGCTCCATTTTGGGCTGTCATTGCAGAATACCCAAAAATGGGTAATTTATAAAGGAAATTTATTTCCCACTGTCTGGGAAGCCCAGTGCCAAGGAGCTATCCTTGACAAGGGCCTTCAAGTGTGGTATCTCATGGCAGAAGGGGAAGAGGAAAGGGTCAACATGGCACACTCTTACATTCTGAAACAGAAGGGAAGTCTCCAAGAAACTCCATCCTCTGTCATTCCTCATCTTTTTGCCATGTATTAGCACCAGCACCCTGACCTCATAGTCTCTACTACACCTACTCTTCTTCAACATCACTATTAACATCAGCATCATCACAGTCAACATCATCTTCCTCTCTATCACCTTGCCTCCTCAAAATCACCACAGTCCCAACCACTGTCACCATCACCACAGTCCCAGTCATTGTCACCATCATCACCACAGTCCCAGCCACTGTCACCATCACCACAGTCCCAGTCATTGTCACCATCATCACCACAGTCCCAGCCACTGTCACCATCATCACCACAGTCCCAACCACTGTTACCATCACCACCCTCATTTTACCACCATCACTGTCATCTACCTTAACATCTTACCATCACCATCATCAATAACATCTATCTCATCCAACTGCCATCATCACTATCATCATCTTCACCATTACCATTCTCCTCAGCACCAGCAGCACCCACCCAAATCACCATTGTCACCATCCTCTTCCTCACCATCATACCACCATCTGTCTCATCCTCAGTATTACCATCATCATCATCAAGATCACCACAGTCATCATTCTTGTGCAGAAATTCCTGGGAGAAGTTTTTCCATGAAGATTTTTTTCTCTTCACTTTTATTTGAAATACTTGTTCATTTTTTAAAAAATCGATAAAATGGATATCCAATAAATTTGCAGTAACTACATCAACCATAAATCTAATATCCACTGACTGTATTCTAATGCCTCACTGTGCTATGTAAAGCATGAATATTGCACACAGAGCTCTCCATATGTTTTAGCTTCCAAATATGCATATTTAGAACCTCCAAATAAAGCACTGTTTAGATACTGCTGAGAATTAGAGAACTGTGAAGGCTTCTACTTACATGAAGGTGGGTCCTTAAAAAGAACAATGGTATGTAAATTGTGGAATAAAGTTATAACCTGAGACCTTCTAAGTGGCATGTAATATTGGATGACATGGACTGCACAAAGAAGAGTATTATACAAAGACTGTTTTGTTTGCCTTCCTGTTAAAAGCAGGGCATATGACACCATAGCTCACACAGCTGCCTACCCAAGCAATGGCCATTCTTTTCCACCCTGGCCCCCCACGATGGCTTCTCCACAGCAGAGAACCTTGGAACCTCCCAGGGAAGGAGACTCTGAAACAGCAGTTCTCCAAAAACATTTACATTACCAATTTATAACAGTAGCAAGATTACAATATGAAGTAGCAATGAAATAATTTTATTGTTGGGGAGGTGCTCACCACAATGTAAAGAATCATATTAAAGGGTAGCCTCTTCCAGTTTTATTGAGTATAGGCTTTTGTAGTAGGATCTGATGATTTTTTGAATTTCCTCAGTTTCTGTTGTGATTTCTCCCTTTTCATTTCTGGTTTTCTTAATTTGGATACTGTCTCTGTGCCCTCTGGTTAGTCTGGCTAAGGGTTTATCTATCTTGTTGATTTTCTCGAAGAACCAGCTCCTGCTTTTGTTGATTGTTTATATAGTTCTTTTGGTTTCTACTTGCTTGATTTCAGCCCCGAGTTTGATGATTTCCTGCCATCTACTCCTCTTGGGTGTATTTGCTTCCTTTTGTTCTAGAGTTTTCAGGCTAAGCTGCTAGTATATGCTCTCTCCAGTTTCTTTTTGGAGATGCTCAGAGTTATGTGTTTTCCTCTTAGCACTGCTTTCATTGAGTCCTGTAAGTTTGGGTATGTTGTGCCTTCATTTTCATTAAATTCTAAAAAGTATTTAATTTCTTTATTTCTTCCTTGACCAAATTATCATTGAGTAGAGCATTGTTCATCTTTGATGTGTATATAGGCTTTCTGTTATTTTTGTTATTATTGAAGACCAGCTTTAGTCCATGGTGATCTGATAGGATGCATGGGATTATTTCAATCTTCTTGTATCTGTTGAGGCCTGTTTTGTGACTGATTACATGGTCAATTTGGAGAAGGTACCATGAGATGCTGAGAAGAAGGTATATTCTTTTGCTTTAGGATGAAATGTTCTATAGATATCTGTTAAATCCAATTGGTTCATGACTTCTGTTTCACTGTGTCTCTGTTTAGTTTCTGTTCCCATGATCTGTCCATTGATGAAATTGGGGTGTTGGAGTCTCCCACAAGTATTGTGTGAGGTGCAGTGTGTGCTTTGAGCTTTAGTAAAGTTTCTTTTATGAATGTGGTTACCCTTGAATTTGGAGCATAGATGTTCAGAATTAAGAGTTCATCTCGGTAGAGTTTACCTTTGACAATTATGACGTCTCCTTCCTCATCTTTTTCAACTTTTGGGGATGGGGTTGGGATGGGGGTTTGGGGGTGGGGACCAGGAAAGGGTATAACATTTGAATTGTAAATAAAGAAATTATCTGAGGAGAAACAAAAAGGAGAGCATCATTTGGAAGGTTGAGAAGCACCACTCTAAAATGTATCAACAGATTTGTTTTTCTTTTACAAAATCTCTTCTGATCAAGTGCTAGTTCCCTTTAGACTGATGGCCCCAGTGGCACACACTTTGAAGTGTATATCAATCCTGTTCAAGAGCAAGATATTTCCAGTGAGCATATACCACTGTCAACGTTTTCAGTGTGGCCTTTGTGATGGGGAGTAGGGCTATGTAGACTATGAGTCCTCAACACAGGACTCTAAGATCTGGACTATGTCATATTTACTGTTCAGAACAATTTCAGTCAGCAAGACTGTCAGACAGCACCCAGAAATCTGTGCCTGGTGTACTTGACCTGATGTCTTCCCTTCCTTCCTGTCCACAGCTTCTGGTGTCCTCCATTGCTTCCTGGAGGTCTTGTGTCTCTGGCAGTAAACTGCCTCTAATTATTGTGCCCAAGGATTTCTTTCTTTCATATTTAAAATGTTTCTTTATTCCTGACCATATCATATATCCATATGAAATATGACTATATCTACCCCATTTTCCCTTCCAACCCCCCTCAATAAGTCTCTTTCTTGACTTTGTGTTCCCATATTTAAATAACCCATTTAGTTTAGTTACTGCTGCTTAAATGTGATTTCCATAGACTGTCCACTGGAGCATGGGAAACCTACCAATGGTAGCATCCTCAAAAAGGAGTGCTTCTACAGCATTCCCTAAACTACATCTGCCATTGCCTCCTTAGTAAGGACCAGGCCCTGCATATCATCTACCACATCCATGATGAAATTCTAGCTGTCCTGTTCTTATATAAGGCTTGTTGTGTAACAACAGCTGTATGAGATCCTGCATGTAATGGGCCTGTCCAGAGGACAGCATTTCACTACACGTCTCCCTTTCCTTCAGCTCTCACAGGCATTCTGTCCTGTCTTGTGTGATGTGCATTTACACCCAGTACTGTAGTCCTGGTCAAGGTCTCTGGCTGATGAGGTCCTAAGCCCTGGATAGAACTTTCTATGGTTGCTTTGCTAAATGGCCAAGGTGTCCAAATTGCTTTCTAAATATCCATGTGTACTGGTTGGTTTTCTGTGTCAACTTGACATAAGCTGGAGTTATCACAGAGAAAGGAGCTTCAGTTGAGGAAATGCTTTAAGGCATTTTCTCAATTAGTGATCAAGGGGGAAGGGCCTCTTGTGGGTGGTACCATCCCTGGACTGGTAGTCTTGGGTTCTATAAAAAAGCAAGTTGAGCAAGCCAGGGGAAGCAAGTCAGTAAGGAACATCCCTCCATGGCCTCTGCATCAGCTCCTGTTTCCTGACCTGCTTGAGTTCCAGTCCTGACTTCCTTTGGTAATGAACAGCTGTGTGGAAGTGTAAGCTCAATAAACCCTTTCCTCCCCAACTTGCTTCTTGGTCATGATGTTTGTGCAGGAATAGAAACCCTGACTAAAACGCCATGCTTATACCTGTAGACTTGTGCTACCCTCAGCTGTGGTTGAAGAAACTTCCTTTTGCTGTGGCAGCAGTCACCTGTCACCATTTTACCAGATGCACTGGTAAAAAGTGCCATGCATGAACGAGTCAGTGCTGTTTCTTTTTAAAAACTCCTTCTCCTCCTCCTCCTTCTCCTCCACTGATGCCCTCCACTCCATCCTCCTTGTGCTCCTCTCTCTTCTTCTCCTCCCCCTCCTCCTCTCTCTCCTCCCCACCCTCCTACCTGCTCACAGGCCTCCTTCCTGCTTTCCTTCCTCCCTTGTGGCTTGGACTGGGTTCAGAGGTCAGAGTCAATGGTTGCTTTCTTGTGTGGTGAAGACAGATAGTCACACTGTTCTCTGACTTCATTTGCTATAGAGAACTCAGGCTTTTTCTAGTTAAGGCGAAGTAAATGTTTTCACACTAAAATTAAGACCTTTTGCTTGTCTGGTGATACTGAAGGCTCCTAAGCATGTACTCCTTCTCCTAGTATTACAAATTACATGGAGTACTGGTGAAGGCTTGAAACCACATTCATATCAATCCTAGAACACTTCCAGAATTGTTCTAGACATCACTTCTTCGCATTCATCTGCTCTCCTTCAGTGATTCTTAACAGGCCAGTGTCAGCCTTGGTGCAGGCACCTCAGGCCTAGGTTGTACCCTCCCTACCCCAACTTACATTCTCTTATTCTTACTCATTTCCCTAGTTTAAAACCTTCCCACTCTGTTTAACTCACCCATTGCTTTGTTTGAATCACAATGTTTCAAAACATATAAACATATGAAAAAATAAATACTTTTGTCTTCAAAGCATACCAGACACTGTTCAAGATCAAGATAGGCAAAGAAGTCCAGACTAAGACATAACTATGTTAGCTGTGAATCTGATCCAATTTGACAGGTTAAAATGGCATGATTATTTTGTTTCTGGCCACATGACAGAAGTACACAGAAACTCTACCCAATACCAAGTTGTCAGGAAAAAGTTGTTAGAAAATTGTACATAGAGAAAATATTAAATATATAGAAATTTATAATCAAATCAGACTAAGCTGGGAACTTAATTAGAAGAGAGGATAAAAGCCACCACGGAAGTCTAGTGGCTGAAGCTGCGACAGAGCTTGGTCAACATGAGCTGCATTTAGGGTTGGCAGTGTGACTTCAGGCAGCTGGGCAGGAATGGCGGCCATACTGATGATTCTGCCCTGTGCTTAGACATGGTTGCTCCTGTGTACTCTCAACATTTGTGAGGTAGAAGCAAAAGGTTGAGGAGCTCCAGGTTAGCCTTGAAACCAAAACAATATCCAGAGCATCGCTGTTGTGAAATCATTTAAATGAGGGCCTACATGTGGTTAATGATTGCTGGGGAGGCAGACAGCTGTCCCTCAGTGGCTAGCCTTGGGAAAGTTGCCTGTGTGCTCATGAATAGCCCCTCCCCCACATTCCTATGAAACAACCCAACTGGACTCATCAGCTCACAGACACACAAAGGGACATGAAAGTAGAGGGGGTGCTCATTGAGAAGGGGAAGGGTTTGTCAGGAATGAAATGGGACAAGATCAAAACACATCAAATAAATGCATGAAAACACTAGAACAAAACCTATCATTATATATCATTAAAATGAAAATGTTTGCAATGTGCCACATATATGTGAAGGTTATTTGGGGACATGATGCCAGCACTATGGAGTTTGTTATAAGCAGAGTTCAGTCTCTGAATTTTTTATTTACAACTATACAGTGTGATTGATCCTTGAGTTGTCCCCCCAACACACACACACACACACACACACACACACACACACACACACACGCACGCACACACCCTACAGTTATATTAGAAACATTTACTGGAAGTCAGTGTGATTAACAGAAGATTTCAGGAACAAGGGCAACTTTAGTTCTGATGTGAGAAAACCCAGCCAGGACACCAAAATCATGGGAGCCTAGCGCCATCTGCTGGCTGGAAACAATGAAGCAACGGCCATCTCTGCTCGCTAGGCTTCCAGAAAATTCTAATCTCTGTTATGAATAACTATCTTTAATGCATTTTTCCCCCAGAATGTAAACGTATATGATAAGCTTTGCTAAAGGCACTGCAGATTCCTACTATAGCTGCAAAGGATCTGAGACTGAAAATGCCTCTCACAGCCTCCATGGAGGACTGAGAAGGTCTCCATCTTCTCCCATGCATAGCTGAGAGGGCTCCTCATCACCTCTGTGAATGACTGGTATCTTCTAGTAAACTCAAGCCCTCCTTTATTTTAACATAAAATGCCTTCACTAATTCCCTGATGGCCAAGAATGTAGATAAGTGTCGCTGGCCTCAAGGGCAGGCTCTGTGTCCAAAACTTGGCTTTGTGTTTGTGTATGTATAGTGTGTGTGTTTGTATGTGTGTGTGTGTGTGTGTGTGTGTATCTTTTTATTTCCTTTTGTTTAGTTCTGGCATTGGAAAAAATGTTTTTTGGGTTTTTTGAGTTTTATTTTGTGTTTTTTTTTTAAGAAGAGTGTTAGGAATTATGGGAAAGAAGATATGATTAAAATATATGAAAATGAATAAAAATATCTTTATAGTATTGTGCCCACTGAGAAATGGATTTTGAATATCATGGGTAAGCACCGTAACACATACTACCATTCATTAAAAGTCATCATCTCTCTGCTTCAAAAACCAGAGGATCCACGGGGAGACAGGCTGAGTTAAGGTACTCAGGACAAAACTACTGAGATCAGCTGTTTCTACACTTGCAGGGCTCAGAGGACCAGTGACGGTGACACTTGGTCAAGGCGTGGAGAACGGAGCAAAGGGCATGGGCAAGTGGAAGAGGTGCCCAACTTGAGAATAGTCCCAGAGAAGAAGAGAAGTGGGTTGTTTCTGATTTGTGGGAACTGGGCTTACTTATGTAGTGACCTTGTTAGAAATATAGGCTAAAATGGAGGAGTTTGAAAACAAATGCCTAGCGATCAGTTGCCAGGAGTTTGCTGGTTGTGACTGAATTTATTGAGACATAGGGTAGCCTATTTACAAACTGAGTGTTCTAGGTGAGAGAACAAGAAATACTTTCTTGGTGAACATTTCTGTTCTCTGTTGAACATTTTCCAGATGCAAGGAAATGGTCTATGAGGAAGAAAACAGAAACAGGACACATTCATCATCAGGTTCCAACACTCAGAGAAGGTAAACAAGGGTCTGATTCTAGCATTTTGAGTGCACCAGAATATAACATCTGGAGAAAATGACGGGGATTGGGAAAGGAGTCCCCCAGTGAGGGATGTAGGTGAGATGCGTGTCATGCCAGCGTGGTGAATAAGCAGGGGATTCAAGCAGGGACTGTGGAGAGCCACGGCAGCCTCTGAGGGAGGGTGCAAGGTGCTCGGTCATGCCAGGATCCCGACCACCTCAAAGCATCAGAAAAAAATCCATAAGCGGAAGTGAGCACTGGGGGAGTGAATGGGAGAGAGAGAGAGTCAGTCTCTGCAGAACCTAAGAATTTCAGAATACAGAGGTGAAAGAAGACAGTTACCAAGATGAGGCTGGCAAGGCAGGGCAGATTGGATGTTGATCAAGCTACGCCCAAGATGAGAGCTGGACAGAGAGGGGACATGGAGGTGTGTCCTGTAATAAGTACTTTCTTTCCTCCTTAGAGGAGTCCCTGATTCCTGGGACATGAGACATGAGTAGACATGTAGACATGAGTCTGAGCTTTTGCTATTGCATAAGATATCTCCCAGAATACTAGCCACAAGTGAGACAGCTCCCGCAGTGACAGCAAAGGACTGGCAGGAAACATTGTCTGGCCCCAAGAGACAGCCATGCTGTCTTCTACTGTCATACACTGTTGTTCCCTTCCTCCTGAGGACAGACAGCACCCCATGCAGTGTGACTATGTTCCTCCTCCTCCCTCCTCCTGCTCTTCCTCCTCCTCCCCCTATTCCTTTACTACACTTCTTTTTGAACCACATTCAAACCCACTCATCTGGAGCCAGAGAGTATAATACGACAAGTCTCTCTGACCATTCTCAAGATTTCAGAACTTCTGCCAAACTCCCTAACCCCTTCCCAGGATCCAGAGCTTGATACAAGCCCTCAGCTCTTTCCCTAAAACCCAGATACTATATATACACTAAACCCCCATCTTTTCCTTAAGATCCAGAACCTGCAACAACAAGGTCCCCACCTCCACCCTAAGAACCAAAATCTGTAATAAGATTCCCTTTCCCTCTCCTTGGTATTCGGCATCTGTAACAAGCCCCCTTGGTCACTTTTCGGGAGCCCACACAAAGCCCTCTCCCCTTCCCAGTAGCTAGTACTTATAAGCCCCACTGTTCACCCCAGGAGCTAGATCAAATCCCCTATGCCCTCTGCAGAGCCTAGAACAACCTCCCTTTCTCTTCTCATTGAGAGGCTTAGGTTATGTAGTATGCATTTACCATTGCAGTGAACCCATAACCTGCCATTGATGAGAGATGTTTCGTGGTTGAGTTGGCAGCCACCTGATTTTTGTGATGCCTAGGACATTCACCCAAATAAATCAACACTCTGTTGATTTATTAAAACAAGCAAAACCTCTGGGTCCAGTGGGTATGAGTGTATGGGGAATGTAGAAGGAAGAAAGGGGCTTTAGGACCTATGGCCATCCACAGCATGGATTCTGGTGAGAGTGATGAAAAAAAAATAGAGGGGGATAGGTCTTCCCCGCCCAACCATTGTCTGCCCCGCCCAACCATTGTCTGCCCCACCCGACCATGTCTGCTCCTTGTGCTCATCTTTCCTCTAGGACAGCATTCAGCTGTTGAAAGCCATGGATTGTTAGTGGTCATTGACCTCTTCTCTCAGCCACAGGTATTGGTATATTGCACTAACTGTCTAACATCCTACTTCAAATACCCAAGAGGACCTTCTACACAGCTCCTGTAAGGCTAAGGCACAAATCATTACCTACATGCCCAATATCAGTGACAAGTTCACTTGTCAGGGATTAATCTATCATTACAAAACAATCAGGAGACCTCAATTCTCTGTCATCTCCCACCTTGTCAGTGGTAAATTGTTACTACTACTGCTGCTGCTATGACTACTACTACTACGACGACGACAACAACAAAGACGACGGCGATAATGACTACTACTACTACTACCACTACTCCTACTCTGCTAAATAGAGTACATTAAGCCAACTTCTAATGCTTTATGGTTACACCCAAAGATCCCCCATCCTCTCATCTCTTATGCAAGAGGTTTCTTCTTACAGTAGATGACAATTAACACAGAGACCTTCTAACTGGTAACTTCCGTGGTGCAAAATATAAAGGACTGCAGAGTGATCAGCCCTAAGGGATCATCTATGCTCTATTCCTCTGAATAGGGATGCTCTATTCCTCTGAAGTTTAGGGATCATCATGAAAGACAGGTGGAAAGATTCTAAGAACCAGAGGAGGTGGATGCCTACAGCCGAAGAGTGTTTCTCAGAGTTCCCAAGGCAGCTATACATGTGAACCCATAGAGGCCGTGACAGTACACACAAAACCCGTGCAGGTTCAAGCCAGACAAGATCCCCAGATGAAGAGGGGAGGTGATTGTAAACTCTCCCTCTGAGCTGAGCAGCTATTGGGAGGTGCTAGCTGCTAGGGGAATGAGAGTCAGTTTCAAGGATATGGTCCCTGGTAGTTCCACCATGTTCCAGTGGATGGAGTATATAGACAGTAACATTTGGACTGGATATGTTTAAAGTAACAAACCAAAAAGAAGGGACACAAATTGGATGGGCGGTAAGGGGATCCATGAGGAGTTGGGAGATGGTGGGCAAATATGATCAAATTCATTGTATTGAAATTTCAAGGAATTAATAAAAATTTTGTTTTAAAAACACATACAAATGAATATGCAATCAACCCCACTTAAACACATCAGGCTAAAAAAAGCCATGAAAATAAGAAGACATGACCCGAAGAAGGGCAGTGGGAGGGAATGAGGGGTGCTGGGATGAGCACACATGAGCAAAACACAGGGCATGGGTGGGGTTATCAGAGAGCCAAGTAAAAGTTCTTTAAAAATAAAGATATAGTCACATATGTTTTTCCCAAAGTGGTATGCTCTTTCCTTTACTAAGCAAATGCATTGTTGCGAAGATCATTGAAAGCTGAGAAAACCCAGGGTCCCCATCTGCAGCAGAGCCCTTTCCCACATTCTTATTTTGGACAACTGTTACTCCACTAGAGGGCTCTGCAGTTAAGGGAAAAATCTTAAAATCAAGCTTTCAAAATGATTTCAAATATAAGCCATTTTAGCAATTTTGCTATTTGGCTAATTTTAAAGATAATGCTAACATATCTAAGAAGTAATATAATTAATATTTTCAATTTTTTCTGGGTAACAGTTCTGAGACATGATTATGCTACAGTTAATTCTGATTTTTTCCATTGTTGGGGTTGGTGCTACAGACAGGTGGAACTTATTTATGAACATTAAATTCCATGATGAGACATTGTCTCATATGTTCAGTATTTGGCTTTGTGGTAAATTCAGTGTTATTGAATGATCCCTTGAAAAGCACCATGGGATCACAGCATAGGTAAATTTAGATTACTGAATTTATTCATTTGAACAAATTGTACTATGTGTAACAATATTTTCTTCTTGTCTATTAGTCTAACATTGATGTCAAGGTCAAAGTGTTTAAACAGAAGCACACTCTGGTGTATACTTCTATATTTGAAACATTTAGAACTTCATAACCTATAAAGAGCAGAAGAAAGTCCAGCATCCTCTATTGCTATAATGCAGTATTCAGAGTGTTTAAATGTCCCCCCACAGAACTGTAAGACACATAAAGACATTAGTGAAACCCAAGCAGAGCACTTATAAACTCTGTTAAAGGAAGGGGATTGATGGGCATGGAGACAAAGACTTCAAAGCAAAACTTGTCAGCACTTTCAAACAAGTGAAGGTAATGTGGTTTAGGAAGTTAGAAGGTAGAGTTGTGGTGACGATATTCAAGTGGAAAATGCCAGCATAAAAGGCTAGAAATCAGGTGAGATGTGGCACAAATGAAAGCACTGGATCCCAAAGCATTGGAGTTGAAATACAAAATTTACCAGGGGACTCTATAGGAGATGTAAATGAGCAAAGGAAATTTTCAAGAAGCACAAAGACAGGAAAGTTATATCCCAAAGAACAGAGATAAAAAAGAACCAAGAGAATTGAATGGAGGAATCCTAGCTCTGAGATAAATGTAAGGTGCCATCAAGATACTAGTGTAGGTGATGTGGGAGAACCAGGAAAAGGAGAGGGAGGGGTAGAAAAGGTAGTCATAGAAACTATGATTAGAAACCTCCAAATTTAATGAAGACTGTACATCCAGGAAACTCGATGACTGCACATGAAGCTCCTGAGAGCCAAGGACAAAAGGAAAATCGTGTAGGGAATGAAAGTTCACTATGCCCCAAAGAACACCAAAAGATATAGAACAAGGTGGGTCAGAGGTCAAGAGCGACAGAATCTATGTACTAAGTGGCACAGATAGAAGATACCTGTATAAATATTTTGGGAGAGATTGAGGGAAGAAGATAGATGTCAAGGGATCAGTACTAGATAGTGATAGACAGGTGATATATAGATGAGGACAGATAGACAGTAAATGGTAAGAAGGTGGCAGATAGATAATATATAATAGATTATAGGTAGATGATATGTGACAGTAGACTATAAATAGATTATATGCAAATAGGCAATTGAATGACAGATAAAGAGATAGATGATGCATAGATAAATGGCAAAGAGTTATAAAGGTAGATTAGGCAGAAATAGTTGATAGCAATAGATAGACACATAGAAAGACAGATAGACAGACCGACAGACAGTAGATGGGACATTTTTTCAAATAAATGGAACTCAGGCAGTTGGCAACCTATACAAATAATGACATTGACCCTTACCTCACATTATATCCCTACTAAAACCGATTCAAACTGCACTAAAAATATAAGTGTAAGATAGAAAGTTAAGACATCTGGGAAAGAATGCTATGCAGATTATCATGACCTTGGCCATAGTTTCTGAGATACGACACCAAATGCACAAGTAACTAACCAAAGTAGGTAAGTTGGATCTCATCAAACTCCTACAAAGTGAAAAAAATTGCCAATGATGTATATGATAAGAAGTTTACATTCAGAATGAACAAAAATTCATTAAATTCATTCATAGAAGATACATGATCTGATTGGAAAATAAACATGGCATGGAAAGTAGAATTTAGTGTTATAAATGGATAAATGGAAAAGATGAAACAGGAAGGAAGGGAAGGCAGTGTAAATCAGGGAATATGTGGAGCAATATGAAAATCTAACAGTGTAGAAGCCTCCTAAAATTTGCATAAAATTTATATAAAAGAAATTTCATTGCAGTTACTATATAACAGGGAGACAATCTCTCAACTAAACATTATACCAAGCAACCCCCACCCCAGTACTAGGAATAGGTTACATTTTTGAGTCATATTGACCTAAAGTTCCCATAAACCATCCACAATTTATTGCTACTGCTTTTGAACATCCTCTACAACTTTGTAGGAAGAGCCTTTTGCTGAAGATATCACATACTGATATAATCGAACATGACATGCAATAATCAAGTGGTGCCCAAATAGAATATTCAACCCTACTGATTAGTATTCGTAGTTCTGGAAGGAGGAGAAAATTAATTTTATTCAGCCACAAACTCAGAGGACTACAATGGTAACTTGCCTGTTAGAATCACTGGTGCAATCATGGCACATGCTATGGGAGTAACCAACCACCTTTAAAAACTGGACTTAAGGTCTACTCCATGAGGTGGAACCCATACCTGACACTATTAATGAGATTAAAACCCTGAGACTAGATAGGTAGTGAGCCTTAGGAGAAAACTTGCTACTATTATTCTGCTAAATATACTCAGAAATAAGTTGGCTATGGGGCACCTTCATAATGAAAGCTTACGATATTCCATATGAAGAAGGCACCAGCCCAGCAGAGGGGCAGTATAGGGAAGGGAGCTGTACTGGGTCTTCAGTATCCTTGTTTCCAAGGAGACTTAGAAGGAAGATCCTCAGTGAAAAGAAAATCAAATGTAAAGCACCATGGCAACCCATGGCAAGTGTGTGTGCAAAACGGGCCGGAGAGCTGATTGCTTTTCTGAAAGGAAAAGTGGTATACTACTATTCCCTTGCATATGAAACTCAGGTTGTGACTTGGGGAAGAATTTTCTAGAATACAGTGAGACCTGAGTGTAATGCAATTAAATTACCACATAAGTTTAAGAACCGGTGGGCTTGTCCTTCACCACAGACTCCAGGAGACTCATGGAGGCTCTAAAGCCCATGGGTTCACACCCAGGTCTTTTATTTTTTTATTCAATATATTCTTTATTTATATTTCAAATGATTTCCCCTTTCCTGGCTCCCTGCTCCCTGAAAGTCCTGTAATCCCCCTCCCCTCCCCCTGTTCCCCCATCCATCCCTTCCCACTTCCCTGTTCTGGTATTCCCCTACACGGATGCACTGAGCCTTTCTAGAACCAGGGGCCACTCCTTCCTTCTTCTTGGACATCATTTGATATGTGGATTATGTCTTGGGTATTCCAAGATTCTAGGCTAATATCTGCTTATCAGTGAGTGCATACCATGTGTGTTCTTTTGAGACTGGGTTACCTCACTTAGGATGATGTCCTCCAGCTCCATCCATTTGTCTAAGAATTTCATGAATTCATTGTTTCTAATGGCTGAATATATACCACATTTTCTGTATCCATTCCTCTGTTGAGGGACATCTGGGTTCTTTCCAGCTTCTGGCTATTATAAGTAGGGCTGCTATGAACATAGTGGAGCATGTATCCTTATTACATGCTGGGGAATCCTCTGGACATATGCCCAGGAGTGCATACATAGCAGGGTCCTCCAGAAGTGTCATGCCCAGTTTTCTGAGGAACCGCCAGACTGATTTCCAGAGTGGATGTACCAGCTTGCAGTCCCACCAGCAGTGGAAGAGTGTTCCTCCTTCTCCACATCCTCGCCAACACTTGCTGTCTCCAGTTTTTAATCTTAGCCATTCTGACTGGTGTGAGGTGAAATCTCAGGGTTGTTTTGATTTGCATTTCCCTAATGACTAAGGATGTTGAACATTTCTTAAGGTGCTTCTCAGCCATCTGAAGTTCTTCAGGTGAAAATTCTTTGTTTAGCTCTGTACCCCATTTTTAATAGGATTATTTGGTTTTCTGGGGACTAACTTCTTGAGTTCTTTGTATACATTGGATATTAGTCCTCTGTCAGATGTAGGGTTGGTGAAGATCTTTTCCCAATTTGTTGGTTGCTGATTTGGCCTTTTGGCAGTGTCCTTTGCCTTACAGAAACTTTTTGAGGGCCCATTTGTCAATTCTTGATCTTAGAGCATAAGCTATTGGTGTTCTGTTCAGGAACTTTTCCCCTGTGCTGATGTCCTCAAGGCTCTTCCCCAGTTTCTTTTCTATTAGCTTCAGTGTGTCTTGTTTATGTGGAGTTCCTTGATCCACTTGGAGTTGAGCTTAGTACAAGGAGATAAGGATGGATCAATTCGCATTCTTCTTCATGCTGACCTCCAATTGAACCAGCACCATTTGTTGAAAAGGCTATCATTTTTCCACTGAATGTTTTCAGCTCCTTTGTCAAAGAAAAACTGGGCATAGGTGTGTGGGTTCATTTCTGGGTCTTCAATCCTATTCCATTGATCTACCTGCCTGTCACTGTATCAATACCATGCAGTTTTCAACACTATTGCTCTGTAGTATTGCTTGAGGTCCAGGATACTGATTCCCCCTAGAAGTTATTTAATGTTGAGAATAGTTTTAGCTATCCTGGGGTTTTTGTTATTCCAGATGAATTTGAGAATTGCTCTTTCTAACTCTATGAAGAACTGAGTTGGGATTTTGATGGGGATTGCATTGAATCTGTATATTGCTTTTGGCAAGATGGCCATTTGAACTATATTAATCCTGCCAATCCATGGGCATGGAAGATTTTTCCATTTTCTGAGGTCTTCTTCAATTTCCTTCTTCAGACACCTGAAGTTCTTGTCATACAGATCTTTCACTTGTTTGGTTAGAGTTACCCCGAGATACTTTATATTGTTTGTGGCTATTGTGAAGGGTGTCATTTCCCTAACTTCTTTCTCAGCATGCTTATCCTTTGAGTATAGGAAGGCTACTGATTTTCTTGAATTAATTATATAACCAACCACTTTGCTGAAGTTGTTTATCAGCTGTAGGAGTTCTCTGGTAGAATTTTTTAGGTCACTTAAGTATACTATCATATCATCTGCAAATAGTGATAGTTTGACTTCTTCCTTTCCAATTTATATGCCCTTGACCTCCATATGTTGTCTAGTTGCTCTAGCTAGTACCTCAAGTACTATATTGAAATGATATGGAGAGAGGGGGCAGCCTTGTCCAATCCCTGATTTTAGTGGGATTGCTTCAAGTTTCTCTCCATTCAGTTTGATGTTGGCTACCCATTTGCTGTATATTGCTTTTACTATGTTTAGGTATGGACCTTGAATTCCTGTTTGTTCCAAGACTTTTAGCATGAAAGGATGCTGAATTTTGTCAAAAGCTTTTTCAGCATCTAATGAAATGACCATGTGTTTTTTTTTCTTTGAGTTTGTTTATATAGTGGATTGCATTGATGGATTTCCGTATATTGAACCATCCCTACATCCCTGGGATGAAGCCTACTTGATCATGGTGAATGATTGTTTTGATGTGTTCTTGGATTCGGTTGGCAAGAATTTTATCGAGTATTTTTGCATCGATGTTCATAAGGGAAATTGGTCTGAAGTTCTCTTTCTTCGTTGGATCTTTGTGTGGTTTTGGTATCAGTGTAATTGTGGCTTCATAAAATGAGTTGGGTAGTGTTCCTTCTGTTTCTATTTCATGGAATAGTTTGAAGAGTATTGGTGTTAGGTCTTCTTTGAAGGTCTGATAGAATTCTGCACTAAAACCATCTGATCCTGTGCTTTTTTGTTGTTGTTGTTGTTGTTGGAAGACTTTCTATGACCCCTTCTATTTCTTTAGGGGTAATGGGACTGTTTAGATGATCTATTTGATTCTGATTTTATTTTGTTATTTGGTATCTGTCTTGGAAGTTGTCCATTTCCTCCAGATTCTCCAGTTCTGTTGAGTATAGAATTTTCTCAGTTTCTGTTGTTATATCTCCCTTTTCATTTCTAATTTTGTTAATTTGGATACTGTCTCTGTGCCCTTTGGTTAGTCTGGCTAAGGGTTTATCTATCTTGTTGATTTTCTCAAAGAACCAGCTCCTGGTTTTTTTTTTTTGTTGTTGTTGTTGTTGTTTTGTTTTTGTTTTTGTTTTTGTTTTTGTTTTTGATTCTTTGTATGGTTCTCTTTGTTTCCACTTGATTGATTTCAGCCCTGAGTTTGATGATTTTCTGTCTTCTACTCCTCCTGGGTGAATTAGCTTCATTTTGTTCCAGAGGTTTCAGGTGTGCCATTAAGCTGCTAGTATATGCTCTCTTCCGTTTCTTTTTGAAGGCACTCAGTACTATGAGTTTTCCTCTTAGCACTGCTTTCTTTCTGTCCCATAGATTTGGCTATGTTGTGCCTTCATTTTAATTAAGTCTGAAAAGTCTTTGATGTCTTTATTTCTTCTTTGGCCAAGGTATCATTGAGTATTGTTCAGCCTCCATGTGTATGTGGGCTTTCTGTTGTTTTTGTTGCTATTGAAGACCACTCTTACTTCATAGTGATCTGATAGGAGGCATGGGATTAGTTCAATCTTCTTATATTTGTTGAGGTCTGTCTTGTGACCAATTATATGTTCGATTTTGGAGAAGGTACCATGAATATACCTAAAAAAGGTATATTCTTTTGCTTTAGGATGAAATGTTTTCTATATATCTGTTAAATCCAATTGGTCCAAAGCTTCAATTAGTTTCACTGTGTCCCTGTTTAGTTTCTGTTTTCCTGATGGTCCATTGAGGATAGTGGAGTGTTGAAGTCACCCACAATTATTGCGTTAGGTGCAATGTGTGCTTTGAGCTTTAGTAAAATTTCTTTTATGAATGAGGGTGCCCTTGCATTTGGAGCATAGATGTTCAGAATGGAGAGTTCTTCTTGGTGGATTTTCCCCTTGATCAGTAAGAAGTGTCCTTCCCTGTCTCTTTTGATGACTTTAGGTTGAATGTCAAATTTATCTGATATTAGAATGGCTACTCCAGCTCATTTCTTGAGACCATTTGCTTGTAAATTGTCTTCTAGCCTTTTACTCTAAGGTAGTGTTTGTCTTTGACACTGAGGTGTGTTTCCTGTATGCAGCAAAATGTAGGGTCCTGTTTATGTATCCAGTCTGTTAGTCTATGTCTTTTTATTGGGGAATTGAGTCCATTGATGTTAAGAGATATTAAGGAATAGTGATTTTTACTTCCTGTCATTTTTTATGTTATTTTTACATTTGAGTGGTTATCTTCTTTTGGGTTTGATGAAACAAGGTTACTATCTTGCTTTTTCCACGGTGTAGTTTCCCTCCTTGTATTGGAGTTTTCCTCCTATTATCCTTTGTAGGGCTGGGTTTGTGGGAAAATATTGTGTAAATTTGTTTTTGTCATGGAATATCTCGGTTTTTCCATCTATGGTGATTGAGAGTTTTGCTGGGTATGATAGTCTTGGCTGACATTTGTGTTCTCTTAGAGTCTGCATGAAATCCACCCAGGATCTTCTAGCTTTCATGGTCTCTGGTGAGAAGTCTAGTGTAATTCTGTTAGGTCTTCCTTTATATGTTACTTGGCCTTTTTCTCTTACTGCCTTTAATATTTGTTCTTTGTTTAGTACATTTGGGGTTTTAATTATTATGTGAAGGGAAGTATTTCTGTTCTGGTCCAGTCTGTTTGGAGTTCTGTAGGCCTCCTGTATATTCATGGGCATCTCTCTCTTTACGATTGGGAAGTTTTCTTCCATAATTTTGGTGAAGATATTTACTGGCCCTTTACATTGTAAATCTTTACTCTCATCTATACCTATCATCCTTATGTTTGGTCTTCTAATTGTGTCCTGGATTTCCTGGATATTTTGGGCTACAAGCTTTTTGCTTTTTGCATTTTCTTTCACTGTTGAGCCAATGGTTTCTATGGTATCTTCGGCACCTGACATCCTTTCTTCCATCTCTTGTATTCTGTTGTTGTTGTTGATATTTGCATCTATGGCCCCTGATTTCTTCCCAAGGTTTTCTATCTCCAAAGTTGTCTTTCTTTGTGATTTCTTAGTTGTTTCTACTTCTGTTTTTAGATCCTGGATGGTTTTGCTCAGTTCCTTCACTTGTTCATTTGTATTTTCTTATATTTCTTTAAAATATTTTTGTGTTTCCTCTTTCATGACTTCTGCCTGTTGACTCCATTTTTCTTGCATTTCTTTAAGTGATTTTTGAATTTTGTCTTTATTGGCTTCTATCTGTTGACCCATACTCTCCTGAATTTCTTTAAGTGATTTTTGTGTTTCCATTGTAAGGGCTTCTAACTTATCCATGTTCCCCTGTATTTCTTTAAGAGATTTATTTATGTCCTTTTTGTGTTCCTCTAGCAGCATCATGACCAGTGATTTTACATACAAATCTTGTTTTTCTGGTGTGTTGATGTATCCAGGACTTGCTGTTGGAGAACTGGGTTCAAATGCTGCCATATTGCTCTGATTTCTGTTAGTAATGTTCCTATGGATTCTTTTGCCTTGAATCTGTGTGCAGACTCACTTGGTTGCTGAATGCCTTTAAATTTCGGATCCTTGAAGTGTTTGTGATCTTGACAGGGAAGTGCTGAAAACATTCCTGTTTCACTTGCATGTTGAGGACTGGTCTTTTGATATGCTAAATACTGGTTGCTCCCAGAGACCCAAATGATGCTATGTGACCTTGCCCCCCATGTTATCCCTGATTTGGTGAATAAAGGTGCCATAAGCAGGAAGAAGAAGGTAGAAAGAGGAGAAAGACATGGTTCTGAGGTCTGGCCAACTGGAGTCAAAAGCAGCCCAGAAGAAGCATAGTAAATAATGACTTGGGGTTATCCATAGGAAAGTAGATTGTGATAGTATAGAGGGTAGATATCTGCCCAGCCTTAGTGTCAATAATTTTTTTATAAATAAAAAGGTCATTTGTGTCTTTTATCCAGGAACTGAATGATCAAAGTAGGGTAGAAGCTCCTGATTGAGATTAGATATTATTACAACACTTGCAGACCAAATGGAACAATGTTTGCAACATATGTTTCTATAGGTATATGTAAAAACAGAATGGCCAGGTGGATTTCCTTGGCTGGCTCTACCCTTGTTAATTCAATTCTGAATAGCTGAGTATCCACAGGTCAATTTTCATAACCAGTCTCTCTTTTCTGGGTCTTTAATGCTGTCTTCTGCTTCAGAGCCCATGGTCATAGAGCCAACTTGAGATTCCTGGTTTCTTTCTGCAATTGGTCTTTATGAGAGTTTATATTTTGGACATCTATCTGTTACACATGACACTGGGGGACATGTCAAGTTTCTTCTGAATCTTCTCTGGCTGTCAACTCTTCTTAGATGCTGTATTAGTCAGGGTTCTCTAGAGTCACTGAACTTATGGATAGTCTCAATATAGTAAGGGAATGATGACTTACAGTCTATAGTCCAATTTCTCAACAACAGTCAGCTGTGAATGTGAAGTCCAAGGAACTAGTAGATTCCGACAGATATGCTGGCAAGTAAATGCAAGTGGGTGAAAACGAATGAATCTTCCTTCGTCCAATGTCCTTAGGTAGGTCTACAGTAGAAGGTGTGGCCCAGATTAAAGATATGTATGACCAGGCCTGGATCTGGGACTTCTTATGTCCCAGGCTGACCTTGAACTCAGAGAGCACCTTGCTTTGGTCTCCTAAAATTCATAGCACCTATGCCTCAAGATCTCCATGCCAAGATCCAGGTCAAAAATTTGTATCTCTAAGCCTCAAGATCTGGATCACAGGTAAGCCTTCCAATTCTGGATGGTAGTTCATTCCACACAGAGTCATGTTGATTAGCCATTACAGATGCTATTTATATAAAATGGTAACAGTAGTTTTTGTTTCCTGGGTTTCTTTTTTAAAACCTGATTCATGACATCTGTTCCTCCTTGCTATCTAAATGTTGTCATCTATCCCTTCAGATTGAAACACAATTTAAACTCACCCATTGCCTGCGGAGGCTACAGTGTTTCCAACATGTCAGAAACTTTGGGGAGCTTACAGAAATGGCCTCACTTCTTTCTCTGAAAGGTAGGTACAATTGTGGCCACATGTCTCAGAGGGAGCTATGGCTTCTGATGCCCTGAGTGCCTGTTTGAATATCTACAGTGCACAGGCAGTATCAGTTGTCTTGTCTCCCAATTCAACCTCATTTTTCCTTAGGAGGTGTGAGGGTGACAGCACACAGTGTAATATTTGCAGGGTTGAGGGTGACATGTGCTTCTCCTAAGCTCAACAGCCACCCTACAGAATGGGTCCCAAAGTGACACAAACATTTTTGACGCACTGGATGCTTCTGACCTACAAGTAATAAGGTGGGCATGAGTAGCTGTCCAGGTACCCAGAGCTGTCACCTCTCTCTCATCCTCACTGTCATGTAAAGAGGAGCATGTCTCACTTGCTCCTCTGACATTACACAACCTTCCCCAGACCCCATGTTGCTTCATGACAAGTGTGACAGATACTCTGGGAGCCTTTTGGTTTTTCTAAGAGGTGATTAACCTCTTCATGGACCTAGGTTGAGCCCACTGCACAATGTACATGCCCAGACATATATGTGTGTAGTTTTACCCCATGGCATGTAAAGTATTTTATTTATAAGTTGAAGTGTGGAGTATGACCTTGTTCAGTAACTATGTTAGTCTAAAGCTTTAGGTCAATGTAATGTGATGATATCACCTCCCTCAGCTCTCCTCTCTGGGCAATGTGGGGACCATACCACCCACCTACCAATGTCGGCCCCGGATCTTTTTCTGCTCAATGAAGTTTGACAATTTGTGACAGGACACAAAGGAAATTCATTATATTTGGTAATAGAAAACCTATTTCTCATTTTTCACAAACCATGCAGCTGCAGTGAAATTGCCTAAGCTGCTGTATCACAATTCTCCACCTTCATGGTCCTTAAGGTCACCCGCCAGGGTCTTCAATTTCCTTACATTCACAGCTTGGCGTCTGGTAATTTTCGGTATCAGAAAAACATACAGAAGCTATATATTTTTTCCTCAGAAAGAAGAATTCCTGATTTGAAGAGAAATAAATCTGTCACAGGAAAATATTAAAAATAAAAAGCATGACTGTAATAATCGCATTGATGTCATGCCCAATTCCTCTCATCTGCTTCATGGTGGGAAAAATCCCCTGCTCCCCCCGGATGGACTGTCAATGTAAGAGAAATGGAATTTTTATTTCAATAACCACTGTGGTTTAAGGGTAATTTATGTATAAGGAAGCACAACAACCTCGGGAATCAAATTTCCTTAAAATATTATTTTGCATTCTGTCTGCACCAAGGGTGAGTGGAGCTGAGGGACTGGGGGGAAGAACAAGGACCGGACTCCTCATACATCCCTCGGCACAGACCCCTCTGCACCCCCATGGAGGGAAACTGCACGCTGTAAAGGCACCATGGAACAGACTTCTTTGGCACTTTCCTATAAAAGACAAAACAAAGCCAGCTTACTAATGTCACCTGCAGGGTACCAGGGTCTGTCCACTCTCCCTACTCTCTGTCTTGCACACAACCTAACTCAGACCTTGTAACAAATAGTAACAACACCATACTTCATGAGAGTTGATTTTTATAAAGAGGAATCTCTCCAGAGGGGAGAAAGACAGATACATGAAGGCATTCAGTTTATATGCACAGTCTAGAATATGTAGCTATGACTAGCACTACATGTATCAGGATTAAAAATGGTGGAAGAAGAAAATGCAAAATGGCTACAAAAGGATCCATATTGCTTGGTTCTATGGAAGAAAAACTCTCCACCTTTCGAGAAGCAATTTCCCTCTGTCAAGTCCAGCATCCTGAGAAGGATTTTGGTGCTGAGTATGTCATCCACTGGCAAGCATATCTTGTGTTCTTTCTTATCCTTGATCCACCTTTATGTAGGTCACTGCATGGCTCGTGACCAGCAAGACTGGGTCTCAGGACCTTACAGATTTCTCTTACACTTGCAATAATCTCCCTGATAAATACCATCACTCAAAATTACTGAAAACTAGCACCTACCTCAGCATAACATATTCACCCTGAAAGTACCCAACATATATATTTTTGATGGTTAATTGTGATTACCAACTTGACTGAATTGAGAATTGCTGTAAGATTAAGCACACCTGGTGATATGTCTACAAAAAGTATGGGAAGGGTTTCCAGAATCATTAGATCATAGTACCTGTACTGGCTGGTTTTGTGTGTCAACTTGACACTGGCTGGAGTTATCGAAGAGAAAAGAGCTTCAGTTGAGGAAGTGCCTCCATGAGATCCAGCTGTGAGGCATTTTTTCAATTAGTGATCAAGGGGGAGGGCCCAGCCCCTTGTGGGTGGTACCATCCCTGGGCTGGTGGTCTTGAGTGCTATATGAAAGCAAGCTGAGCAAGCCAGGGGAAGCAAGTCAGTAAGTAACATCCCTCCATGGCCTCTGCATCAGCTCCTGCTTCCTAACCTGCTTGAGTTCCAGTCCTGACTTCCTTTGATGATGAACAGCAGTGTGGAAGTGTAAGCTGAATAAACCCTTTCCTCCCCAACTTGCTTCTTGGTCATGATGTTTGTGCAGGAATAGAAACCCTGGCTAAATGACCTTTCCTTCCATTTCTGCTATACACTTTATGTCCAAACTTACTTCTGTGAGAATTTTGTTCCCCTTCTCAGAAGAACCAAAGCACCCACACTTTGGTCTTCCTTCTTCTTGAGCTTCATGTGGCCTGTGAATTGTATCTTGGGTATTCTGAGCTTTTGGGCTAATATCCACTTATCAGTGAGTGCATACTATGTGTGTTCTCTTGTGATTGGGTTACCTCACTCAGGATGATATTTTTTAGTTCTGTCCATTTGCCTAAGAATTTCATGAATTCATTTTTTGTAATACCTGAGTAATACTCCATTGTGTAAATATGCCGCATTTTCTGTATCCATTCCTCTGTTGAGGAACATCTGGGTTCTTTCCAGATTCTGGCTATTATAAATAAGGCTGCTATGAACATAGTGAAGCATGTGTCCTTATTACATGTTGGAACATCTTCTGGGTATATGCCCAGGAGTGGTAAAGCAGGGTCCTTTGGTAGTACTATGTCCAATTTTCTGAGGAACCACCAAACTGATTTCCAGAGTAGTTGTACCAGTTTCTAATCCCACCAGCAGTGGAGGAGTGTTCCTCTTTGTCCACATCCTCGCCAGCATCTGCTGTCACCTGAGTTTTTGATTTTAGCCATTCTGACTGATGTGAGGTAGAAACTCAGGGTTGTTTTGATTTGCATTTCCCTGATAACTAAGATGTTGAACTTTTTTTTTGTACTTTTCGGTCATTCGGTATTCCTCAGTTGAAAATTCTTTGTTTAGCTTTGTACCCCATTTTTAATATGGTTATTTGATTCTCTGTAGTCTAACTTCTTGAGTTCTTTGTATATATTGGATAGTAGCCCTCTATCAGATGTAGGATTAGTAAAGATCTGGGTATTCATCACATATACAGTTACCAAACCCTGGCACTATTTTGGAAGCCAAGAAATGCTTGCTGAAAGGAGCCTGATATGGCTATCTCCTGAGAGGCCCTGCCAGAGCCTTGCAAATACAAAGGCAGATTCTCGAAGCCAACCATTCCTCAATGGAGGAGTTAGATAAAGGACTGAAGAAGCTGAAGGGGTTTGCAACCTCATAGGAAGAACAACAATATCAGCCAAACAGATCCCCCCAGAGCTCCCAGGGACTAAGCCATCAACCAAGGAGTATACATGGCTGCAGCTGCATATGTAATGGAGAATTGCCTTGTCAGGCATCAATGTGAGGAGCAGTCCTTGGTCCTAGGAAGGCTTGATAGATGCCCATTGAGGGTGGGGAGGTGGGAGTGGAGTGGGTGGAGGAACAGCCTCAAAGAAACATGGGAAGGGAGGATGGAATACGAGGTTTCTGGGAGGAGGGAGAACTGGGAAAGGGGATAAAATTTGTAATGTAAATAAAGAAAACATCCAATAAAAAATGAATCGAGTATAAAAAAAAACTGACTAAGACAGTCCCTAACACTTGATAGATGGATTCATTCTTTGGTGAATTTATAATGCAATAATACATAATTTTTAAGGGACAGAAAAACTATATGAGACAGAGCCTAGAAGGTTTTATCTTTCCCTGACCAAATTGAGTCATGTTTTGTCCAGTTGTATGGGGCCAAGCAACTGTACTGAAATCTCTAAATGTCACTCAAATAATTTTTTCTTCCTTTAACTTCTCACAAATATTTTAGTCCCATACATAAATAATAAACTATATAAAAATTGGTGCCAGAGAAGTTGAGCTATTGCTATGACTGAACTTCACTTGATGTGCTTTAATCCTTTGGGAAAATTAGGGAAGGTTTTTAGAATAGAGAAAGCCCAAGGTGCTGTAGGCAGGCTGTATGCAGCAGGTGGCCAATCTATGCTAGGAAGCCCAGAATGTTAACAGAAACGGACAACTTGTCTATGTCCTGATGGTTTCAGAGTGAAGCCAAATTAGAAATGGACTAATTAATCTGGGGGAAAAAATTTCAAGCCACACTAGAATTTTGGTTTGGGCACAGTTATTGTTTTCTGCTTTTAACAAGATTTACAATGAGAATCAAGAGTAAAACTCAACACATGAACAGCTTGGCCAGAAAAACAGTAAGTAGAGATTTCTGGATAAGAAAAGTATGGTCATTAAAGAGATTATTATGATGAATGAGAAGCCAAACACATTGAGAGAAGAGAAAGAATGCCTTGAGAGCATCCAGGAATCAAATAGAAAATGCAGAAGACACTACCCATCTTAGATTCAAGGTTATACCTTTTTAACATCATTACAAAGGTTTTCCTTTCCCTTCCTTTCCTTCCTTCCTTCCTTCCTTCCTTCCTTCCTTCCTTCCTTCCTTTCCTTTCTTCCTTTCTTTCCTCCCTTCCTTCTTTCTTCTTTGTAGGAGAGTAAAAGGCTTCAGACTGTCGCAGAGAAGCCCAGGGATGTATTTTCCTTGGTTCACACAGCCACTCAGAGGACCAGCCACTGTTTAAACTGGTGACAGACCATATGGTTATGCATGTGATTCTGGCTTTACAGCTATGCAGAATGCATCTATCCAGACTTCTAAGGCCAGCCAACATGAGGAAGGTCCTGTCGGAAAGCTCTGAGATAGTAATGTGTGAAACTACACTGCTGAAGCCTGAGCTATAATGTAGACTTCACAGTGTTAGAGATGCCAGTAATGAAGAATATCTCCCGAGGTAAGTACAGGTTATAAGTTGAGCTCAAAAGAGAGGCCATGAAGGGGCAAATAGCAGGCAAATATCAATACAAGGATAGGGCTGCCCGAGCCTGTTGAGTCTCACCTCCTGACACAGTGAGTCGAAAATAGAGCATTTGGAGCTATGAGACTTAGCTGCTAAGACTTGCTTTGAGTTCTAGAGGAAACTTTAAACTTAGGCTTTTGAACAGGGTTAGAATTCTTAGAGACTCACAAAGATGAGCTAACTGTGTTTAGTCTAATGGGGTGGACATATACCTTTTGAGAGCCCAAAGGCATCATGTGACAGTTGGAGGAAATACATTTTGGGTATCAGGCTGATGAGAATTGAGTTGAAGATGTGATTGGTAAAGGATCCATTGAATGTGGCTCTAAAGGTGTTCCTAGAGATTAGATTATGAGGCCTCTGACTTAATTAATGGCTTCACAACATTCTAGAATCATAATTTGTTTGTTAATAGAAGGTTAAAAAATCAGAGGTCGGGCCTAGTTGGAGGAAGGAGTCCCTAGAAGTGTGTCTTTGAAGGGTACATCTTGCTTTGCCCCCTTAGGACACTCTCTGGAAATGCTTTTCTTTCTTTTTTTAGTCTTTGACAATTTCCCACATGTATTGATTGAGTGTTGGTCATTCTCACCTTCTGTTACTCTCCCTTAACCCCCTTTGAGATGCTCTTTTGTATATTATCTGCTGTCATAATGTTCTGCCCAAGTTTATGGGGCCAACACCCATGCAGCAATCCTTCGGAGACCATGAGCCAATATAAATCACGGCATCCCCTTCATGTTTGACCACAGCTGTGCAAAACTAACCCATTGAAGTAAATTCATGGATAGAAGAAGAGAGATATTGTCAGATTCTAGACACTAGGTACATCCAAGCAGAGGGTGTGTGAATTTAGTGTCTGGGGAGACTACAAGAAACCAGCTGGCAGAGCTACATAGAACAGGGAGAAATGAAAAGAAACTTCATCAAGCCTGTCATTAAGAACTTTATTTACTCTCAGGGCTAAATATTTCACTTTATGATAGTCTTCTGGAAGGTTGAACGAAACACTAATATGTGTGACAGAAACCAGTCCTTGGCCACTGAACATGTAATACCCCAATGTAAGTTCTCTTCTTCAGTAACCTCAGGGGTGAGGATATGGTTCTAAAGTTGGCTGTGTTCTGATACCATTTGTATCTGACTTGATTTGTCAATATTTTTACCAAATTTTGAATATGAAAATTATTTTGTCATTCTATATTTTAAGATTTGTAATATTTTGTTCTTGTAATGTTTAAGTTGAAACGTTTTTGCCTTTAAAATGAATTCCAAAACAATATTGCATTTTCTCTAATACTAAAGTACATATGGCATGCACATTTTGCTCAATGAGATTGGTTATTTTTTTCATTCAGTTTCCAACAATAAGTCATAATAGATATTTGAACATTAGAAAGAGTACAAATGCTATTTTTTTCAGGGAGACCGTAAACTAAATGACCAAGTAGAAACTCTCAGAATTGAATACTCAGAAGGACAGCAATACCTTAAAACCTGGAAAGATTCAAGGGCAAGTAGACCATGTGGTCTGGAAGGGTGACATGGCTTCCTCTGTCCAGATGATATGCTTGAAGAAACTCACTAGTCACCCCGTGCTTGCCAGAGGCAGACAGAAGGTTCGCTTGTATCTGGAGGCAGGTGTGTGCATCAGATGTGATTTGGAAGCAGGTGTGCCCGCTCCAGGTTGCAGCCTGCCTTAGCCAACCTAGGGAGAGCAGCACCTGCTTGGGCATCCTGATCCATGTTCTGGGGATCGGCAAACAAGACACACCAAGCCCCTACAGAGGACACCAAGTCCTAGAGAGGACACCAAGCACAAGGTTCATAGTAACAGCATTCTGTGAATCGGTAAAGAATACATGCCAAGGCCCTGGTGAGAATGCCAAGTGCAAAGCACACAGCAAAAAGCCACCTTTGTTAGAGGTGTTCACTTGTCTTCAAACAGAACTTCTGCTTTACCTGGGGAGGCCCAGGGAGCTGTTGAGATGGAGTGAATGCTTCAGTCCTTTACGAAGGAGTCTCCGTTCACACCTGTACTCAAAAACGCTTCCTCGGTGCTCCAAAACCACACAAGGACATGTGTATTTTAGGACGGAAGTTAAAAGTAATTTTTGTAAGAAAAGATCTAGGCTGTGGAGTGGCATTGTAGCCAAGGTCTTTCTCAGTGCAGATTCTTAGAAATGAGTCAAGGATACATTAAGGTTAGTACCTTAAGAGCCAAGTATCCTTATAAAATCTTAATAAGAATCTTCAGCATGATGCGACATCTGAAGTATCCACTGAATCCATCTCTGTCTTTAAGTGAAAGGGCCCGAAAATAAATTGTATGTCAGTACAAGGGCAGCGAGTATCAGAATTCAGCTTTCATACCTTTGTTATAGGTGGTGGTATTATTATTGTGTGGTGGGTTTTTTTGGGGGGGCACATGAGTGCCAGGGGATGTAAGTAGGATTAGAAGACAAATTTCAAGAGCCATCTCTTTCCTTCCACTGTGGGTCATGGGAGCTGAACTCTGGTGATTAGGTTGCACAACAAGCATATGTGTGTGCTGACCTGCCTTAGTATTCTAAGATCCTCACTTTTGATTCTCAGAGATTTTATGTGTATAATCAGCTTGGGCCCTCCAAACTAATTTCATTTAAAAACTCTTATGAATTGAAAAAAGATCTTCCCAATCTTTTCAGGGAAGATGATTACAAAGGCATATTGAAGACAACCCAAATGGATATCGTTAACAGATTTGATTTCCTGGTAAACATGTGGTAGTATTAATAACTACCTTCCTCAACCTAAGAGAATGCTGAAGAGTACATCTTCTCCACCAGTTTGGTTGCCCTTTGCCAACTGCAAAGGTGACATGGGTGTGTGTGTGTGTGTGCATGTGCATGCACATGATTGTGCACACACGTATGTACATGCACACACACACATTCTATCTGTCTTTCTATTCATCTATATACCTAAATATATACACTCCATCTCTCTCCCCTTCCTCTTTCACCCCCCCCCATTCTCTCAGATCTCAGGTTAGAACCTGGTTTATCTCAGGTTCAAAAGACCTAAAGTCACAATCCAGAGTTATGCACAGTATTATTCCCTTGCTCCTTTTGCAGGGAGGTGCCCTAGGCTGAGATGACTTTAAACTAGCTCCCCACTGCAGAAGGCCAAACAATCTGTGCAGGAACACATACTGCAATGAGAGCTCTCCATTGTGATAGTGCAAAACACGGGGAGTTGAAGTTATCCAAGAAGATGAATGTCCGTCCTGGTCAGAAATGGGCTTCCTGAAATAAGGCACAGTTGTGTGTTGCCAAGTGGGTTTCCTGTGCCATATCAAAACCATTACAGACTTTCAAAAGCATTGGTTGGAGTAAAACAGTTAATGCAACCCAGAACCTGTTTATTTTTAAGCTCTTGTCCCTTAAATTTACTGGTGTGTTCATCAATTATGTGGTCGACAAGCTGTCCTGCAATTCCTTTGTCTAAGAATAATCACCCCGCCTCTACTCCAGGGACTCAATTGATTTTTCCCTCTATAGTTTTAGCTTTCCTCTTTACATTCTGGCTATTGCAGCCATTTATTAAATCCAAGATCAAAACACGGAACTGCCACTGCTAAGGCAGCCACCCAGGTTGGTTTCCATGGACGTTGATTGCATTTATCTTTCTGGTGGGCATGTAACCCACCCCAGGCTGTCACCAGGAGTAAATAGAACTTCTCATCCCTCTGCTTCATCCTTCCCAGCTCAGGGCCACAGTGGTCCCCAACTCCTTTGCCTTTGTCAACATTTCCTAACAACTCAGAAGAAGTTTCTTTTAAGATTCCTCAATGGTTGACTCTCCCACACTGAGGACTATTCTGCCTTTTGAAAGATTCTGCAGCCTCCGCATAAAAATACCTGTTCTGTGTTTTTTCCCAGGGAGACACAAACAGAGGTTTATTCACCCCAAATTAGACATCAACAACAGACCAAATTGATAAGCCCACCAGTCTAGATCAGTAAGTTAATCAGAGTTTATGGGGGTTCCTTACAGAAGCATGAGTTGGGGGCTATTTACAAAAGCATGGATACTCAAAGGAGGATGTCTCAGAGCACAGCCAGGATGAGTGACAGCTCACTAAAGCTGCTTCCCTGGAGCTCCTCAACCAGCTGAGCCACAGCACAACCAGTAGCTGTCTTAGTCAGGGTTTCTGTTCCTGCACAAACATCATGACCAAGAAGCAAGTTGGGGAGGAAAGGGTTTATTGAGCTTACACTTCCACATTACTGTTCATCATCAAAGTCAGGACTGGAACTCTAGCAGGTCAGGAAGCAGGAGCTGATGCAGAAGCCATGGAGGGATGTTTCTTACTGACTTGCTTCCTATGCCTTGCTCAGCTTGCTTTCTTGTAGAACCAGCCCAGAGGTGGCAACACCCACCATGGGCCCTCCCCACTTAATCACTAATTGAGAAAATGCCCCACAGCTGGATCTCATGGAGGCATTTCCTCACCTGAAGCTCCTTTCTTTGTGATAACTCCAGTTTATGTCAAATTGATACCCCAAACCAGCCAGTACAGTAGCAGAATGCTCACATTGTTTCTGTAATCTTAGGGGTAGGTGTAGGGAATCTTCTAAGTTTCAGAAACATCTGGAGATTTGTCTTGTTTACTTCTTAGGTCTTATAGGCCTCCTTCATCTTTCTAGGAAGACATGATATTCAATTTGGAAAGGCAATCTTTCTCCTTTTCCCCCAAAACACATACTTATCAGTTGTAGGATGTCACAGAGATGGGCTTTCTTGGGCTTGTGGGAAACTATATCTGTTCATTGCTCATATAATGCACCACACAAGTGCAGAGAATGCTGACGGATGTGATGGATGATTGACAGAGGTCAACACTCTTTGGCATTGAAAACCCGATCAAGGGACTTAGGCCATTGGAACTCAGAAAATCCAGTGTAAACTCTTGTGTAGGTTTTGTACACCTACGCAAGCCTGGATGCGTTCCTTTTCAGTCTGAGTATATTCATTCTATTATCCTTCATGTGTGTATCATCTACTGTTGTTTGATTGTGCAATCCATCTCTGGTATTTGCTAGCCATCCACATCCTACCCATATTTTTCATATAAAATAACAAGTCTGAAATAAGAAACCATGTTACCCTGAGCCAAAGTGTAAATGACTGTAATAACTGGAGTGTAAAGTATCATCAGGCTGTTTCAGTATCAGGATTTTGTGCTCTCCTAGTTAGCTTCAGATGTCAACTGACAGAGACCAGAATTAACCACAGAAGTCTCATTTGGAGGCAGAGGTGGCAGTACTAAGTAAGGCTGGCCTGGGGGTATATAGTATAGTAGATAATAATAATAATAATAATAATAATAATAATAATAAGTATAGTAAGGGCCAGACTACCGTACTGTATCTCACCTCTGAGCAGATGGTCCTGGGTCATATAAGAAAGCTGGAGGGTGTGTGCCAGTAAACAGCCTTCTTCCATGGTTCTGTTTCCACTCCTACCTGGATCTTGTTCTGACTTCTATCAAGGATCAACTATGATCTGGAAGTGTAAGCCAAAACAAAAAACAAAAAAACCAAAAAACCAAAAAAACAAACAAACAAAAACCCCATCATTCTCCCTTCAGTTGTTCTTGGTCACAGTGTTTGTTCATCACAGTAACAGGATGCAATCTGGAATGTGTGCCTAAAGGTAAATTTGAATCTAGGGAGAGCAACGGCTGTGATGTTGACAGGGTTTGCCACCACGCAGAGGTGGCTGGGCCAATGTCACTAAAGCAGAGAAGGGTGGTAAAGCTCCTCTGTTCAGCCTTTGTCACGTGTCACTGCCCATGTCTCACTATTTGGGAGTTTCTCAGCCACAGACACAACACTGCTCACTCCTTGAGCTGACCACATGCACAGCCACAGCCTTGGGGACAGCAAGTTAGGGGCACTCATAGTGCAAGTCCTCTCTGCTCAGTGTCCTCCAACCATAAACAAGCTGATCAGGATCCTCCATCCTGGGACAAATGACACTGCATTCTAGTGTTTTCACTGTGATTGTGACACAGGCATAAATTCTTGTGCTGGCACAGCCAAAACACCAACCTAGCAAAGAAGACACTGAATGTGAAATTCACAGCATGGCAGACCCATTGAAATTAGCGTCCTTTTAAATAATTATGCTGCCGGAGAATCTGACTATCAACTATAAGATACCTAAAATCATTCAATTCCAGGAAGATCAAAGACATATATGTAGTTAAAGCTACAAAATATAACAGAGAAACAGACTAGAGTTGACTGGTAATTAATTCACCTCCCCAGCGGCCAGGGAGAGTCGTCTCACCAACTTCCAAACTCAGTTTTTCATTTTATAGTATGGAAGACTTTCTTGTTCATCACAAATACTCTGAGATCAGAAGAGTTTGAAAAGATTGAGAGATTTTGTACAACAGAAATGTATAGAAAGTGTTTCAACAGTAGAAACAGAGTGGAAGTTAGAACTGTAGACAAAGCAGCCATTGCATAACCCCAAAACTAAAGAGCTTCACAAAGCACTCTTAACCCCAAGAGGAGAGGTAATTAAAAAAAAGTTAAAGACATATTTTAATGAGTGAATAATGACAAAGAAAAATTTTCAGGTTTTTACTGGGGAAAATGGGTGAACAATGACATAAATAATCCGTTTATCAACATGAATGTTACTCTTTGCCTGGAAACCTGTTATGGGCACAGAACACAGGGACATTTTCATTCTAACAAGTTGGGGATTCGAGTTAAGACACATTTTGGAAGGCAATTGCCAGGCCTTATCAACATTTTAAACCCCTGTCATTTTCAACTCATCAATTTCAATTCTACATGTATATTATACAAAACTATATGCATGCTTGAAAAATAGGTCAAGTGCAATTATTCTCTTTGCGGTACTCTTAACAAATAGAAATGATGTTATTTGCAGTCTATTTTGCAACAAGAGAAAAGGATCTGAGGTTCATAAATGTGAAAGCAATAAAATATATAATACGTTCACTTCGTGTAACAATGTGTAGCCAGTGTACACAAGAGAAATACTTCTCAAAGTAACACACCAGTAATTCTCTGATATGTACTTTAGATAAAATTCAAAAGCTATCTAATGGAACAGTATAAAAGTAATTTAGTTGATGTAATGCACAGTTCTGAAAATGCCAGAAAAGCATTGTATGTGGCACAAAAGCCTGTTACTCTGGAGAAAAGGATAGAAATACGTAGGAGGCAAAGAGAGGGAGATGCAGGATGTAGCCCCTTAACTACAACATGATGCTAGGCAATTATCTTTGCATAAAAAAGAAACCCTGAGGCTGGGACATAGCACATAGGTAGAGCTCCTGTCTCTGCCTTACTATCCTCACAGAACCTGAAGGTCAGCAATGATCTCTGACCTCCCTGTCTCTACAGTGATGCAGTTATCCGCACTCAGTTGCAACAACGCTTTTAACATGGTTGTTGGAAATTCTAACTCGATCATGCCATTATGACGGCAGAGCAAGCTCTCTGACCCACTGAGACGGCCAACAGGGCAGGGCGAGGGTGCCAGGGGAGGCCCAGGGAAACTTCAGAGAGATCCTGAATAAAGAAAAGAACTTGGCTTTTACATTCTTTCAGGAGGTAGCAGGATGTTCCACGTCATGTAATTTAGTCCAGTATAGCCTGTGTCACAACTGGCGTGGAAGAGTCAACTTCTGGGGACCATGAAACCCCAGAACAAATTCTTAATGAAAGAGAGGGAAAACGAGGGGTCGGGGGAAGGGGGAGGGAGAGGGAGGGGGAAGGGGAAAGGGAGAAAGAGGAAGAGCGAGACAGACAGGCAGAGAAAGGGAGAGAAAGATGTGGATGGGTTGTGATATGATTTTTTTAAGTTCTTATGATCTTGCCCTTAAGCAACCAGTTTCTTAAGGGGTTGATTTGTGGTCTAGCAACCAAGTTGCTCTCCAAGAGCCTAAGTGCCTGCCCCAGCATAGAGCTCTGAGTTACACAGATTCTGCCTTCAAATCTGGTGTTCTAGATCCTGGGAAGGTCAATCATTAGGTGAGAAGAGAGAACAGACATATTTTTGTGCTTTGTTAGGTGTGAGCTGCTTTGTTTTCTAGCTGAACCATGTAAGCATGTGGCTCAGTGGACACCTGTCCTCCTGTTCTCTTGTAACTGAAACCAAATTAGACTCCCAGAGCTCAATCCAAGGGGAAAGCGGTGATCACAACATGTGTTTGAAATAAAGACAAATCAGGACTGTTGCTCTGACTATAGATATCTCAGCCAGAAAGCTTTAGACAGTGGTTAAAGGCGTGGTCCATGATGACTGTGGCCACAGTTAGCGTCCAGTTAGATCTCAGTACCCCAGTAGCTTTGTCCTCCATGATTCAGGCACCCAACAAAGACCAGCCTGACTCATAAAGATGATGCAGGATACTTCAGGCTCTGAATGAAAAGCATTCTGGGCTGAGGAAGTTCCCTGTGCCATGGGACTGGTCCTTTCTCACCCCAGCTTGCCCAGGAGCAGCTAAGTCCATTATACTAAGATGCAGTCTGCAGGGAGGGTTTGAGGAGTGCCCAGACAAATGGCCTTCTCCAGAGCTGATGGGACTCATCTACAAAAATAGACGTCTTGAGCTGTTTTCACAGACAGTCTCATTGCACAGACACTCAACCCCACATCAGCATGCTGAGCCCCACTGTCTCTGCTGAGGGAAGTAGACTTATCTAAAATTGTCTTCTAGAACAATCCACTGCTACAGAGACCCATAACAATTTTAAAGGAGAAAAGGTACCATTAGCACACAAAAGATAATCATTTGGAAAAATGACATTGTAATTTGAAATTGTTTTATTATCACAGTGGGTTAGGAACTTATCAGACACAAGGCTTTTAATTGGTGATCAGATATTTTGAAAATAGAACCAAAAGCTCTACAAGAAAGCACTTTAGCTTGTTCACTGTAAAAATAAAGCCCATTTTGATTTCATAGTAACCAGAACAGTTTGTCTTTTAAAGGGAATAATAAGCAAATAATTCCCCAAGTGTTGGAATAACAGGCACCACACTTAGGGAGTGAATACTGATTCATATTTTCATATGTTGCATTTAAACATTGTCAGCAGGTATAATTTTAAAGGAATAGCATGTTTTCTTTTAGTGTTTATATATTAGGGGCTTTTTAGATAATGTAGCTTTTTGCAATAAGAATGTGTCATAATGTGTGTGTGTGGGGGGGTGTTTATGTCTCCATGGATACAGTGTATGCTGCCCAAGTGCACTGGATAAAATGTATGGTGCCTAAGTGCAAGACCTGAGTTAGGATCTCCCAGATTAATGTAAATAAAGCCAGGTGTGGTGCTGTGAACTCTGAATTCTGGCATTAGAGGCAGAGACAGACCAGGGCCTCATTGGCCAGCCAGTCTACCTAATTGGTATGCTCCTGATTCAATGAGCTGCTGCTGCTCCCATAAACAAAACAGAGACAGAGAGAGAGAGACAGAGAGAGAGAGAGAGAGAGAGAGAGAGAGAGAGAGAGAGAGAAAGAAGAAGAAGAAGAAGAAGAAGAAGAAGAAGAAGAAGAAGAAGAAGAAGAAGAAGAAGAAGAAGAAGAAGAGAAAGAGGAGGAGGAGGAGGAGGAAGAGGAGGAGGAGGAGGAGGAGGAGGAGGGAGGGAGAGAGACCTGATATCCACCTCCGTCCTCCTGGGTGTGCATACTAACATAAATGAACAGGTACACACTCAGACAGATTTCATAAGGGGTTAGGGCTACAGCTCAGTGCTGGGACATTTACCTAGCACATATAAATATCCCAATCCCATCCTCAGTGCTACAGATAATTGTTATTGAGTTTAGTTATGAGACAAGCTTTAAGGGCTGGAGAGATAGTTCAGTGGTTAGGACAAGCTTTAAGGGCTAGAGAGATGGCTCAGTGGTTAGGAGCACTTGCAGTTCTTTCAGATTCCACTACCCATGTCAGGTTGGAAAACTACCTGTAACTCCAGCTCCAGGAGACCTCATTCCTTCTTTAGGCCTCTCTGGGCAGTCACACACATGAGGCATATACTTACAGAGAAGCCATACATATACATCAATAAAAACAAATCTTAAAAAAAGAAAACAAACCAGATTCCTCAACATTAAGAATATTAATATCAAAGTCATCAGACACTGATTCCTGGTGCTGCATAAACTTTTGGTGATGGCTAATCTTCCTTGTTTGGCCCATCTGGGTCATTTGAGGAATCGCCTCTGTCAGATTGGCCTGTGGTCAGATCTATGGGGCATCTTCCTACTGAAGGAGACTCATCCTGGAAGCTAAGCTCCACCCTGCCTCATTCTCCCTCTCTACTGATGTGTGCTTTGGAGGGCAAATGCCAGCATGCCTGTTTCTGCACATCCACTGGAATACAGCATGGCTCTAGCTTGGTGTCATAAAGCCACCCACTCCTGGGCCTCTCTTGGGCTGACTAGGCCTAGCTGTCCATATCAGGGCTTCCAGTCTCCACGACAGAGCTGAGAATGGTTTGGTGCTTTTTTCCGGACAGTCACTCCCATCTCACCTCAAAGGGCTTTCTGTTAATACTGTTTTACTATGAACCATGCCAGTCATTGCTATCAGATGTTAGCTCTCCTGGCTGCTTTGCAGGGAGCTTGGGAGGTCAAGTCCATAGCGGAGAAGTATACCAAGGCTGATTTACCAGAGACAGAAGTGGAGATGAAGGCCACACATTGTCACACCAGGTCCCACTTCAGTCGGTCACCCACAGAGCTCTAACTCACAGGGTGTGCACACCTATGTTAGTGACAAAACTAACATAGAAACATGAAAAGAGGCCTATGAGAAAAAGGAGCCAGTATCTTTAAAATGTCTCAATGCTGCCCTGGTGATGGCCAGATCAAGTGATTCCCATTTAGATTAAATTTTAACCACTGGGCACTTTTAAGAGAGAAGAAAGAAGCAGGACTTTATCAGATGACAAAGTGTGACCTAAAGATGACTGTAGTTACACAGCCATGTTAGACCTGTGACCTCACAGATAGGCTGGGAGAACTTGTCTCCTACAGTTAATCCCAAGGGAGTGGTGGCAGAGTCTTACATGGGACCTCTTAGGAGGGATTGCCTTTCTGGACTATCAGTTTACACAAGATACAGGGTGAGAAGGCCAAAGCTCCCTCACAGCCAGGCAATGAGCTTTAGATCACAGAGGTTGCTGAGGGCCTTGGAAATGCCCAGAGGTTACATTTGGGTAACTATCTGAAGGAGAAAACCACATTGTTAGAATAGATTGGATTTGCTTTGTAAGGTTTTCAGGGCTTAGAATGTACTCCTTGGATGTTCGGGTGAGTGTTCTACTGTCAAGCCATACTCCAAATCCCTGGGTTCATTGATTTTTTTTCTTGACATTCTCAGGAACACTGTGATCCTGTGTCTCTATAAATTACAAAATAGTAGATAATAATTATAACTAATGAAGTCATAGGTGGAAACTCTAGAAAATAGCATTACGGGTAACTGCTTTTGGGACAGAGAACATCAGTTAAATCTCTTCTGGTTATGTTTCCACAAAGTAGATCTTGGGAACCATTTCTATATATTTTCCTAAAGAAATAGTGTCCATAGCACGTTTGTAAAGGGGACTTGATGCTGTGTGAATACAGAAGCCCTCCTGGAACAGTGGTTAGCTCGCCAGCAGATTTGAAGGGATAAAGGTTCATAGTGGAAACTGCAAGATGTGTGTGCATGTTGCAGGGAAATGAGAGGACAGGTTAAAGGAAGATTAAGTTTAAGCTTTTAAGAAGTGAGAAGAAAGAAAGGGCATGGAGCTGGGTGGGTGGGGAGGTGGGGAAGATCTGGGAGGGACCGGGGGAAGCACGATCAGAATATATAGTATGAAAAACAGTCTTTTTCAATCAACAAAGGAGAGTTAACCCGGCAGGGCCTGGAGAGATGGCTCAAGAGGTTGTTGAGCATCTGTTGCTTTTGCAGAGACCTTGCTTCTGGTTCTGAGCACTCACACGATGGCTCACACTGTCTGGAACTCCAGCTCCAGGGATGCATAAGAGGATCTTCTGACCTCAGTCACGGTCAAGCAATGCACATGATGCACATGCAGTCCAAACACTCAAACACAAATGAAATCCAAAAGACAAGAGTGAGCACAGCAAGGTCTAGAACCCTGAGGAAGAAGAGTATGGGGGCTTATAGTTGGCCATATAATAATGAACTTCAATAGATGAGAGGAGAGAGAAGGCTCTGGCTACTGATGGTAAGCTGATCTGCAAGGTTCTCAATTGTCCCATTGTATGTCCTTGCTCCTGATATAGCTAATTGTGACAGACTATATTGTAAGTAAGGACATCTTCTGACAAGAAGTTTCTAGCTAGAAGACTACTCCAGACCACCCATAAACAAGGAGCTAAGAATGAGGTAGCCAAGGAAGACTACAGCTACATCTTAGTGCTTGTGATAGTCAGCTTTCCACAGTGGTAAAGCTGCAAACTGGTCATGTAAACTTGAGAACAGAGGGAATATAATCCAATTAATAGACAAAAAGATCCCTGCAAGGTCAGAGATTAGTAATGCTGGCCAGAGGGAGCAGAGAGTCATTAACTAACAAAGTCAGAAATGGACAGGGGAGACTTCAACCAGCCTTAAATTGGCTGAGCACTCATGGACAACAGATCATCTCTATAATAGGGAGAATGTGACATTGGTAGAACACATGGTGCTTTAGATGGTGGTATCTGCCATTTCAGGTCTTTGGGTCTTATACAACTGGGCTATGAAATGACTGGCCACCCTCAAACACTATATCACCACGGCATCCAAAGGGGAGTAGCTTCAGGATTCCCACAGATACCAGAATCTAAAGATGTCTGAGTCCCTTAACTAAAGGGGTGTAGCATTTGCATATGATCTATACACTACATTCATCTTCCCAGAGACTTTAAATCATGCAGGGATGCATGATTTGCCCCCATGGTGCACACATTCTCATACAGCTGTACAGAAAGGCCAAACTCCACCATATCCTTGTTTTATCTTTATTTGTAAGCCAGCTCTCCTTGTCTCCTCACGGGGATAACATCTCTGATACCAGACCTATCCTACTTGTTCATCACAGGACAAGTCAGTGGTCTTGTCTCAGCTGGCTGTGCTCTAAATGCTACATTAATATGAAATGGAGTGTTGGGAAAATAAGCTTAGCACTAAGCCACTCTTATCTGCACATGAGCTTTGATGAGGATGGAGTCTTTAGAGGGGCAAGTCTGATCGCAACTGGGAATAGCAGCCAGAAGGAACAAGAGAGGAACTGGGGACTGAGACATGCCCTTACCTCTTAACAACTTTGTCGAGGTCCTGCCTGCTTAGAGTAAGCCAGGGTCCTCCAGGAGGTGAGATAGGAGGTGACTGATGCAGTTGGTTTCTGGATCTTCAGACCCAACTACTTGCAGAACACTTGGAAGTTACTGCATGTCCCAACTTCCCAGAATTTAAATTAGTGTAATGTCTTTAAGCAGACAAGTTCAATCTATGAGACATTAAGGTCTCCAGAGCCCCAGGAGATCTTCAACATATGAGAATCCCTACTTCCTGCAAATGATGGATCATCATACTTCATTACTCAAAAACAAAACAAAACAAAACACAAAAATTCAGAAACCTAATTCCACTGTGCTTATGGATTTCCCTTGTTCATTCCTCTTTGTATTCCTAGAAAAAAGCAGGAGGTGCTTAGCAGCAACAAAGCCTCCCTTCTTCAGTTACTGCTGGAAGATGTCTATGCCGTGTAGAGGTTTGGATGAAAAATAAATGCACTTGGAGATGTCACATTAAGTGAATTACATTGTCCTAAGAACATCAAACAACACAATGTATGTCTTTTACTCATTGTGACCTCACTAAGTCCTAGACTTTACACATCATACAATCATATGGGTACATGATCCAAAACTATCTAGAAATAAGGTGACTAATGGTACAGGAGAAGGGTGGGTAGGGGGCGCAGAACATATGGAAGTCTGCACAAAGTACATTATATGCTTACATTAGAATGTCCTTTATGTACCATGGGATAATAACAATTTTAAGAATATTTTAATTTGTATGTGTGTGTGTGTGTGTGTGTGTGCGCGCGCACACAAGCTACTCCTGTGCGTGTAACCCTGAAGAGTAGAAGAGGGCTTTACACTCACTGGAGCTGGAATTATAGGCTGCTGAGTTGCATGTGACATAATGCTGGGAACCAAACTTGGATCCTCTGGAAGAATAGCCAGTGCTCTTAATCACCAAGACGTCATTTTAGCTCCTGTATAATAAACTTCAAAAACTATTTTAAACTCTAAATCATTCTGTGATATCTATTAATCCCAAATATTGGCAGGGAATTGTTCCGACAGCACTGGCATCTGCCTGGGGACCAGCACATTTATGATATAATTGTATTTAAGCTGTTTTCAATTCTCTCAAAATCAATCAAGTCTTAGATGTCATTAGCATAAGTCAGCCATTTCTGTTTTGCCCACAAGTGACACTTTGGGCCTTCAGGAAATCTTCATGCTGAGCACAAATTTGTACACAGTCAATATTGTTCTGGTGACAAGTGGAGAGGAAAGGAAACAGGTCACTGGAACCACAGTGGGTGTGTCTGGGAGAACAGCCAGTAACTTAGCTAGGCATATCCCACATCCTTCATCCTTCTTAGACTGCTCTGTCTGCACTTCTGTAGACATTCTGGTGTGAGCAGATACACCTTGTGTGTGTGTGTGTGTGTGTGTGTGTGTGTGTGTGTGCGCAATTGAAAAGGGCATTCCTTTCCTGCAGATGAACCCCGTGTATGACATCAGAGGGTGGGAGCAGGGAAGGTGGGGACCTCGGTGTTCTTACAGCTGCCTCCTGAGCTTCTCAAGTAGGAGTCACAGGACTGCAGGCTCCATGTCACAGCCAGTTGATAGCATCGTACCGCTGCTAATGATGTCCCTGTAGATGCGGGTCACTTGGCACCCTGCTTCCAAGGCAAGGAGTGACGAGGATTAGGATGCTCTCAAGCTGAAAAACTGTCCTAGAGTTGTGTGTAATAACACCAGTGCAGGACATCCTGTCAGTCACTGGCTTGCACACAGTTAACCAAATGAGGAAAGCCACCTTTGTGCTGATGGACGCCAGTTTCTGGGTACCCGGCTGCATTGACAGGATACATTTAAAATGGCCACCTGAGAAGGCTGCGTGGATGGAATCTGCATGGGGTTATGTTTCTCGAAACCTTGGAAAGTCTCAACTTTTCCATCTGCCCCAGAATTCAGAGATTGCTGAACATGTGCTGAGAACACAGGACTCTGGGCTGCTGGTACCTCATTACCCAAAACCCTGGAGAGTGAGGCGGAAGATGCCTAAAGAAAGAGCTTCCCTCGGTATTTCCGAAGTAACAAACACCAGAAAAATAGATGGAGTCGGAAATGGTTTTTAACCTTTATTCTCGCATAAATCAAGAGGTTCATCTTTCAATCCATTGCTATAGGATTCAATTAAAGGTCAGATTTGTAATGGGGATCCTAATTATTAATGTGTTGCTATTTTAATTATTAATAAGTTGAAATATTTGCATAATGGATAAAGAGAATGCCCAAGAACAACTTTGGTAGCCTCTGAGAAACCTTGCAGCATTTTTGTCAGTGTCCTTTACATGAGACCAGGGGTCAGGTTTTAAATAGGCCCACCTTAAGTAAGGTAGATCTATAGCAGTGATTGGCCAGGCACATGACCATCCGGTCACATGATATTCATTGTGGGTCTGAAGTACTCTTTCAAAATGATTTGTATTAGATCTTCAAAGAAAGCAATAGTAATCTTTTTAGGTATATATTCATCTTTGTATATAGATAGATATATAGATATGCAAGTATACACACACACACACACACACACACACACACACACACACACTTAGAAACCTCTGGTTCATATTAGGTTTTTGACTTGATTTCTCCCACCTTAGATGCAAGACAATGTTTCTCACTGAATTTAAACTGGCTGAATTTCCTAGATGGGCATTAAACCCCAGGAGTTCTCCCGTCGACCTGCCATGCACTGAGATTATCAATGGACACCACCATGCTTGGTTTTCATGTGTGTTCTTGGGGTGGATCTTAGGTCTTCATGGTTGTTTGGCCTTAAAAGTGATGATTTTTTTAATATTCTTTGCAATAAGTCAGTAAGGCGTGGCCGTATGCAGTGCTCGCTCCTCTGCAGCTGGAGGTCTGACCTGTGCCCTCTGCTCAGACAGAACTGAGTCCACTGCAGGGTTTATGCATAGACTCAAACCAGCCAGATACTTGGCATCTGACCCGTGTGCCATGGGAAGACCCTCCACTCCTGCTCTCAGACCCCCGCATTTTTCTGTGGGTGTAAGACATGACTCTGACAGAGAAGGAAGCAAATGACATCCTTTAATTCAGTTTAATTTTGGTGGCAGCAAAGAATGAACCTGGGGCCTCGTAAATATTAGGCAAACACTCCACCCCTGAACTACATCTCTAGCAGAGGATGGCAAGCAGCTTATTAAATAAAGTGTTGACTATCAGAGGCTGCAGACCCCAGGTCTCTCCACACCGTTTGCTCTCCTTCTTGGGTGGTTTTATGGTAAAATACAAACCTCCCTTTCCATCAGAACTGCTATTTTTATAAATCCGTTTTCAATCTGACTTACACAATTATGATGAAACTGTGACCTCGAATGTCAAGAATGGTTTGAGACGTTACTTACGCAAACCTGCCAAAGGTATTGTCCCCTACAGTCTGTCAATCCCCGCTTTAAAAGATCGGAGGGAGCAAGAATCTTGAGCCCTAAAGAAATCATTTATCTGGAGGCGTTAGAGGGGGACGGGTCTCACTGACCACGGTGAACTTTTCAATAGCTAATGTGATATTTATTAGAGTTCACTTTAACCAATGTTAGTAATTATAAGAGACACAAAATTCACTATTAATTAGTTCTTCCTGAATTATTTAGGCCTGGATCTTTACAGGACAACTGGGCTCAAGCCTGCTGTACAGAGGTGGCCTGGATTCTCCTCTCACGGACATATTTAACCCAGCTCCCTCTTGATGAGCAGAAAACTATCATGGTTGCCTGCATTTCTAGATCTAAAATATTATGTTCTTCTGGAATTCGTCTTAAAGTACTTGAAAGGGAGAGCTGTAATCTCATTCATTTTTTTTTTTGAAAAAGAAAATATTATGTCCTTAAGGAAATAAGTGACAATCTACAAAGTTCTCAGTTTAAAACACCATCTTTTTCCTGGTGAATAGATCATGTGTGGGTCAGGAAAGACGGTCGCCTGCCAAGCCTTACCTTACTTAACACCACCGTACCCACAGTGCCCGGTGACCTGCCATGTGTTGTGGTTTTACAACTCATTTGATTTCTTACAACAAATAATATAGTCAATGAATGTCACAGAGGTGACAGTGTCATCATGGGGATAACATAGCAGGAATCAGGCGACTATGCCATGCTTTCAGAACAATGGTTACCTTTCCTTAGACATCTGTTTGGTCCATACACTGTATTATGCCTCTGTCCACCTGCTTCCTAGAGGAGCTCACCGAGCTTATTCAAATAGAGTTGTAAGTGCTGGTGGCTCTTAGACACTTGTAGGAAGCAGAGGAAGCCTTTGGTGAGTTAAGGGCCTGAGTGAGCGTGTGTTATTTACAAAGGCACAGCCTTTGCAAGGACCAAGGCCTGGGACTCATGGGAAGTTGGCAAAGCCTTTCCCCATATGGGTCAGGCTTAAACCTGGCAAAGCCTCCTTCCTGCAGCCCTCCTATTAGCTAGCCCCTCCCCTGTGCCCACATAATAAACACTGAGGCCATGGCTGTGCTCCATCAGAGCACACAGCCCACCAGACGACAGCTTTTCTCTCACGTGTCTGTCATTTGCTCTCCTGCTTGGCACCTTATTCAGGTTTCCAGGTCCAAGCCAGGCTGGCCAAGGCAGGCAGTTTTACACTGGAAATCATCAGTGAGATGACTGAGCATGCCCCCTGTGGCCTTTCCTCTGGCTCAGGAGGGTTTGTGCACCCATAGTCCAGGGTGCTGGTATGTTTTTTAGGAAAGTGCTATTTCCTGACATGTTTAGTATTCCTCAAGCACTGTTGCCTGCCATGTCTTCTCTCACTAAATCTGCAGTCGTGGGCACCTACACACTTCTATGATATAAAAATACTGTATGTCTTTATTTCAGGCTACTCGACATGATTAGGAACAGTGGAAGCATCAGCTGTCCTAAGGCAGCTTCACTACCATCACTGCTGTAAGGTGACCCTGCTCACAAGTCATACCAAGGCCTTCTGCAACAGAGCCTGGGACATGTCCCCACCCCCTCCCCCACCCCCAGACTCTGGGTTCTGTGATGAGCCCTCCACCTCTTATGGGTCATTTCCATTTGCTCTGCTTGCTTTGCAACTCACAATAAAAAGTGGGAAACAGAGCTGGTGAAATGCAGCTCCCTGGGAGGCAAACATGCCATCAGACCACAGAAGTGCTGCCTGAAGCCACTCAAGAGATTGGGTTCTGTGGTTAGTGTCACCGCAGATCACAGCTATCCTCACACACCAAGGTCTGCAGAGAGGTCAAGGTCAGGGTAGGAAGCACCCGGTGAAGAAGAGGCAAGGAGAGAGGCCCTTCTCAGAGAGAGCGACTCCTGTTGGACTCACCTGCAGCCCGGCTCAGCTTTGTCAGGGGAAGATTAGAAGATGAGGCACAAACCAAAAACCAGATACATGGACTGTCCATTCACAGACTGTTTTACCAATTATGTGTTTGACTTTAACACGTTCGCTTCAAATGTAAGCCACCCTTTCAGGAACGAAGAAGCAAAAGAGAGGCAATAAAGTTCCCAACATTTCATCCACTCTGCGAGCAGCAGAATGGTGACTCTTAGCCAAGGGTCTGCAAGATGATATTAAGACACACCAAATCCGATTTGTTTCATAATCCAGGGCCACCTGTTACTAGTTTGATGACCTCCTTTACACCCAATTGTTCTAACAACCCCTCCCTGCTGCCTTCCTTACCTGCTCTGCTCTTCCCTTCTTCCCTCTCTCCCTCCCTCCTTCTCTACCGTCCTCCCTCTCTCCTTCCCTTCTTTCTGCTTCCTGTTACTACACTGCTTTCCCTCTCTCCCTCCCTCCTTCTCTCCCTTCATCCCTCCCCCTCCCACTGTCCTTCCCTCTCTTCCTTCTGCCCCCTGCTACTAACCCTCTTGACCCTCTCTCCCTTCCTTCCTATCTTCCTTCCCTCCCTCTCCCTCCCTCCCTCCCTCTTCCCCTATCTCTGTGCTTTTGCTCCTTTCATTTCTTCACACACTTTCCCTGTTCCTCTCTCTCGTTCTCCCATCTTACCATCTTCTCCATCCGTTTCTGATCCTCTTGGCTCTGCCTTTTCTTTCTCTTACTCTGTCTTCATATTGCCCTATAAAATTTTTAAAACATTGGTGAGAGAAGCCCAGGAAGACACAGGACCCAAAACTCAAAGGCTCACATCCATTTTTAGATGGCATCCTTTATCATGTGGCTGAAAATCCAGGAGTCTATGTCTCCCTGATAACTGCATGTTTTAGTCACATGGCTCACAGTCATCGTCTGGGGAAGGCTTAGCTGAAGAGGAATAACAGTGGAGAACTGGATGCTTAATTTAGCACAATTTCAGGAGAGAATTTCTGACAGGAAGATCTAGGTAGACAGTGTAAATTATAAATATGCTTTCCAGTATAAGATTTCAGGCATCATTCAGTGCTTTCAAATTCAAGAACAGCAGTGTAAGCCACATGCTATTGGCCAGCTTTTCAACATTTACCAACACATATGAGGATGGGTAAGTTACATGCTTTAAGCAGTTTGCTCATATAACATTTGAAGTATCTGAAACAACATGCACGCCTTCCTCCTGAGCTGAGATTCGTGATGTACATAAGAGGCTATGTGTACTATGTCAGGATTGTAAAACTAAAGAGAATACTAGGATGAACAGATCTCAAGCGAATTCTTCTCAATTCTGTTATTAAGGCATACTTTGCATGCTAATGCCACTCTTTGGTAAAATGTAAGATGAACAGAGCTGGGCTGCTGGCCTCTGGAATTCTGTGTGTGCAGAAAACTTTGCTTGGATTTCACATGCAAGCAAATTTGCACTTCTGTCCCCCCAGTGGAAAGAAAGGCTTAGCTCTACAAATGCCTGTTATAAGTGACCAAGCCTCTTCACCCCCAGCCTCCCACCTGAAATTCCCTGGCCACCCTGCTGAGCACATCAATGCCAGTTGACTCTCACAGCTGGGGATCCCCTGAAGATAAGTATTAATTCAAGATATTTTGTGACTGGGGAAGCTGGATACCCATTTGTGACCCCCTGGGGAATAATTTTTAAAGCAAGAGGAAGAATGCATATTCTTACTTATTCCACAGAGAGCGTGTACAAGGAATGAAATAAAATTGAGGTTATGCTCTTTTCTAGAAAAACATCAAAATATTCTAGAAAATCTACAAAGGAAGAGAATGTCACCATAACAGAAGCCAATGCACAGGATGGGGTTGTGACAGTTGCCTGTGTGCACAGCCCTGGGTCTTTAGCCAGGAGTGTAACTGGCCTAAGGATTTTTAAAACATCCACTCAGTATGTGCAGTGTCATATAAAGGCAGCTTTCCAAACCTCTTAAATAGAATGGGGAAAGTGAAAAGAAAAATAGAAATGTTACAAAGATGTATACCTTATGGCATATGCTAGAGTAAAGCCCTGTCTCCATGCCCTGATTCCACAGACTGATTGACACAGAATTAACTGAGTGTGTCAACATGAATTTCATATACTGACTTTTTAAAATACAGAACATTTCAAGCTTGTGTTTGAAGATTTATTTTTATTTATGAATATCGGAGTGTGAGTGTGAGCATCTGTGTACTGGGGAAACTAGAAGGCACTGGATCCTGCAGAACCAAAATTACAGGGAGCTATGTGGTGTGTGCTGCCTGATACGGGTGACTGGAACTAAACTTGGATTTCCCACAAGAACAGCAAGCTCTCTCAAATACTGAGTCATCTCTCCAGCCTCAAACAGTGATTTTTTTTTTAAAAAAGTGATAGATATCCCAATGTCATGTTTCAGAGAAGAGAATAATGAGGAGTAGTGATACACAATGAAAAGGGACACAAAGAATCCCTGAAGGTTTGGTGTATATAGGGGTGGCTCTGACGCTAAGGTCCCGTTCCCCAATTGGTTCTTGATCTGTCAGTAAAGAAGCCATGGGCAAATTGCTGGGCTGAAGGAATTTGCTGGACTTTGGGGATCCTGGAGGAAAGGAGACAGACAGAATGAAATGAGAGGAAGCGTTTGCCAAGCTTCTGATGGAGAAAGTTGACCAGCCACGTGAAATCTCAAAACAGAGTGGCCACATAGGCAACTCCTACAAGCAGGTGGTCAGAGGAGTGTAGCAACTAAAGTTTAGGGCAGGTAGGAAGTGCAGAGATAAGAATATTAATAAGGGTTTGCTTTTTCCAGGAGGTAGATATTAGCACCCAGCAATTGTGCCAAGAAGGCAAGTTGAAATAGAACAAGTGTGTGTCTGTGTTTTTATCTGTGGATTTAAGGGGAGCCGGGTGGGGGGCTGGTAGCGTGGCCCAGTCCTGGAACTTTGGTGGGGTAGCAAAAAATACAATAGGTGTATTCTTCAGATTTGACTGAGGTAAGGACACTGTTTCCTAAGGTATAAAAACTATCAAGAGAAATAGAAAACTAAGGGTTTTTGTCTCTCTTAACCATTCATTGTTTAATTTTCTTCTTTTATGTCAGAAAAATGTGTTTAGAACATCAATTTTTAATAATTTTAAGAGTATCTCAGGTAGGATAGTTAAAACACAACCCTTTATGATATTTGCTATTTTAATTGTTACATGCATATCTCTCCCTCTCCCTCACTCCATCTCCCTCTCTCTCCTTCCCTCCCTCTCTCTCTTCTTCCCTCCCTCTTTCTCTGTCTCCCTCCCTCCATCCCTCTCTCTCTCTTTCTCTGTCTCTGTCTCTGTGTGTATGTGTTCACATGTACACATGCATGAGGGGGGCTGTGAAGGCCACAAGAACATATAAGACCTCTTGGAGCTGGTGAGCCAACTGATGTGGATGCTCAGACCTGAACCCAGGTCCTCTGTGAGACCAGCAAATGTTCTTCAATGCTGACTTATTGTTACAGCTCCATAATTCCCTGAGATGTTTGTAAAATCAATCCCAGGGTATGTTGTGGAACAGAATCGTCAAAATATTTCATTTGTTAATTTGGAGATGAGACTCTTTTTGATATTGGTCTAAAACCATGAAAGCTACTTTTAGATGTTGGCTGATGTGAATGCCGCTAGCATCTAATGAGGGGACATTTCCCTACAGCAGCAATGACTGAGACACAAATGGTGATTGATCCCCCTCTGACCTTTACATGCAAGTTGCTTTTCAAAAACAGTTTGAATTGAAATGGGGAAGGGTGATGCATTATTTTAATCAAAAAAACTTCCTTCATCATGATTTAATTCTAGAAAACCTTACAGGTTGCACATTCCTATTAAAATAAGGTAAAATGAAATCCCCAAAAGACCTTCTCTGCAGGCAACGGCCATCTCAACTTTGCTGCTGAGGACTCCCTGAATGACACAGTGATGTGGGGACATCCCACTAGTGACACATGAAGACAAGGGTCAGCATGAAAACCATGAAAAGTTTGAAGCCTTTCCATGGGTGATCCAGGGGCACTAAATTACTAGCTTCAGAGAGACATCACCCAAGTGTCCTGAAGGGACAGACATGGAAGGAAGTGGATCTGTGCTTCCAAGAATAGAAACCGCTTCTCTCAAAAGATGGAAAGATACCAACATGGCCACAAGGGAAGACCTCCATAATTACAGACCTCTGAGCCAGGAAACTGACATAGTGTAATTAAGGACAGAATAATCTAACACTTGTCTAGAGCACAAATTAATAGGGCCATGTCCCCGATACACAGTGAAGATTGAAAACCCCAGAGAAGGTCAGTGGAGACAGTTATGGTGATCCTAGTGGGAGACGTTTCATTTAACTTAGAAACAAGTAGCCTACAGAGACGGGAATAGTGAGAGACTGAGCAGTAAACAGGAACCGTCAATCATTCCCCAGGCATGAGCAGAGCAAAATCAAAGATGGCAACCTCCTAATGTTAGTATTCCCTACAAACCAGTACTTCAGTGTATTTCATAGTTTCATCTCCCATTGAGGGTCTCATGGACCTGCAATCATGATCCCTTTAAGGGCCTATGTTATAAAAGAGGTTTATAATAATAATAATAATTATTATTATTATTATATTAATAATAATATAATAATTATTATTATATTAATAATAATAATATTATAATAATAATAATAATTATTATTATTGGTGATGATGATGATGATGATGTGTGTGTGTGCAGGTGCATCTGTGTACACATGAATGGAAAGCAGATGGGAGGCTCTATCCTGCTGTCCCTCAGGTGCAGTCTACCATGGCTTTTCTCAGACAGGGCCTCTCAGAGGCCTGAAGCTCACCAAATAGGCTAGGCTGACTGTCCAATGAGTCCTAGGAACGTCTAGTCCCTGCTTCTTAAGCACATTCTGTAATGCTGTCTGTGTTACCTGGTGTAATGGCTATTTCTGGTTGTCAACCTGAGTATATCTGGAATGAACTACAGTCCAGAAGGCTCAGCGGTGATCCTGATCTTGAGGCTGGAAGACACAAGTTTCCGACCTGGATCTTGGCATGGAGATCTTGAGGCATAGTGGCTATGAATCCCAAGAGACTAAGGCAAGGAGATCTCTGAGTTCAAGATCAACCTGGGACAGAGAAAGTCCCAGATCCAGGCGTGGCGGCACACACCTTTAATCTGGGCCACACCTTTTACTGGAAACAGACAAAAGGACATCAGAAGGGAGATTCTCTCTTCTTCGCCTGCATACCTTTGGGACTGAGCAACTGCTAGATCCTTGGACTTCCATTCACAGCTGCTGCTGACCATTGTTGGGGAGTTGGACTACAGACTGTAAGTCAACAACAAATCCCCTTACTATATAGAGACTACCCATAAGTTCTGTGACTCTAGAGAACCCTGACTAAAATACCTAGGTACTTAGGATTTAGCTCAAGTCCCTGGGATTTCCAGGGAATTGCTTTATAGACTGAACCAGAACTCTAACAAATTTATAAGTCGATTGGCAAATGATTTGGAGGAAAGTATTCAGGTGTATGGTGCCTGTTGGACTATGTTTCTGCTCTAGTTTATGAATTTGGAACCCAGATCCTGACAGACACTTAGAAATACGGATGAGTGGAAGTCTACATCAGATCCTGTGATGTAATCCGACTGGAAACTGGGCAGTCACTGAAGGTCTGACATCTCTCAGGCCTATCTGCTATGGAATTCAAGATAATTTTTATTTAACCAGGTTTTATTTAACCTTTTTGTTGCATTTAGATAGTTCTGTATTTACAATAGTATCTTAGTTCTGTAATTATGAATATTGGCCTGCTAAAACACAGACTTTTTTTTAGTTTATTGGTTAAAACAACAACAACAACAACAATAATAATGATATAAAAAGTACTACTCGGGTTTGTCTCTCTTGAGGTCAAAGGCCCAGATTAAATTATGATTAAATTCATTCCTGTTATAGGTCATGAGCATTTGACCTCTGAAGTGATGGAGAACACTGAAGTAAACCTGATGCAGTGCTTAGTCACTGTCTCGCCATAAGGAGACCCCATCTCCACAGAGCTGACATTCGACCTTTCAAATCTCCAGGGAAGGGGTGGGTAAACTGCAGGGGACCTACCTGCTTCCCAGTCCCTGAGCTCTAGATAAGGCCACTCAGACCTGGAGTGGGCAAGCTCTGCTCCCGGGTCCCCGGGAATCTCCCGTTGCACTGAATACCCCTTACCACGCATGTGTGGCCGTTCTGGAAGTAGGACATGAAAGGGGTGTAAGGCAGTCTCTCCAAGGAAACAGAGCTTTTAGAAAGTGTGAGAGGAGTCACACTGCTTTTTAAACAATGGACCTAAAATTTGAGACTGATCTTTAACATTGTCTTAGGGGAAAATTACTGAAATCTGCCAAAGTAAACAAAACATAGTAAAAGCAAGATGATAATGATTATGTGGGCTTTGTTGATAGCATTGGTCGTGAGGTGTGGAGAAATGGAGATGAAGAGATTTCTTCCCAGGACCCACAGTTAAGATACCCATATGAGGATTCCCATGAACCCTGAACTCAGAGAGATGCTTGGCTTTCTGTGCCTGGCACACTTCTCCTAATCTAATGCCTCCTTTCCTGCCTACGATATTAAATGACAGGATTTTATTCCTTTACATGAGTGTATACTATTCCATGGTGTATATGCACCGTATTTCCTTCACCATCTAGTCATTCACCGGGTCATACCTCAGTTGAGGCCATTAGGTTGGCTAGAAAAAAATATAAACATAACAAATGGCAAAGCTGGCAAAGGTTTAGAGAAGGGACAGCTTCTACAGGCAGAAATGTAAGTAGAACCATTATAAAGGGTGGTGGGAGGCTCCTCAAAACTGAAGTCAGAGGCTCCGAGGCACAGTCTAGTCCTACAATCCTCCTCCTGGGCAGGCATAGAAAGAAAAGCAGCAATGTTTATCCCTGCACAATGTTACGCAATTAAACCATAAAAGCTGCAGGTAGACACCAGTGCAAGGCACTGAGATTAGAACATGAAGGAAACCATCATGTTGGACCTTTGAGTGGCTTGTTGCAAGCTGTTCTAGAACCTTCCTCATGGATTTTAACATCCTATCCTTAGACTGAACCTTGACGGTTTAGTTTTGTAAAGAAAAGCTTGGGCATAAACATGGCGTCTGCTCTCACGCTGTGCTGTAGGCATTCTACGGGAATTGAGGTTCCCTTGTCAGCCACAGGGTAGAGCACTGAGGGCCTCCTCCTGTCGGGCACTCAGGCAGACTCCCCAATCGGTCGTCATCTCACGTGCCACGCTGACACCGAAGACCCTGGAGATATTTATTGCCGTATTTCATGAGACACTCATTGTTTTGTTGAAGGAACAATGTCACAATTATTTAGAAATTAGTGCCAATCTCCAATGCTGGGACCGTCAGTTGACCTTGGAGCAATGAGTCACGTTAATTCTCCCTCGATCGCACAGATTATTAAATGGGTGAATCAGGGCTGTGTAGCTTCCACGCACACAGGGTGTTCTAAAATAAGACCACTCAAAATGACTCAGAGTTAAGATCTAAAGTCATAATTAAGTTAACTAATAAGGCCACAGCATTATGACGATAGAATAAATATAGAAACCCGAATGAAGAGCCCACGAAGATAACCAGCGGGAATTTATAAAACTGGGGAAGATGGAAATGCTTTGCTCAACTGAGTTAACAGACTCGGAGGAGAACAAGGCCGTGGGCGTGGCAAGTGCTGCTAACGTGAACGAGGACATCAGCAGAAGCAGAGCTAAGAAAAGATGCTCGCCCCGAATTACCAAATTGACCATAAATGACGTATGGAGGCGGAAGACTGGCCGAGAGAGAAACATCGCAACGCTGATGTCCAACTGTCAGGCTTAAGTCTCTTCCAATTGCACAGGGCTGGGCAGCTGCTTTGGAGAGTTAATTTTGCCTTTGGCTTCTGATACAAGAAATGATCTCCTCCTCGAAAGGAGGGTTGAGAACGACGCAGCAAAGACATGTGGTGGTGTCTCATCCACCCGCTTGTCAGAGAGACATGGGTAATTGCATGAATTCCAGTCATGCAGACATTCAGGCAAAGTGCTCGACATCCTATAGGTTATGATAAAGATCTTCTAGTGGCTGATATGGAACTCTTCCTAGTGAAAAACAACTGCAGCCAGTGTCCACCCCATTAGAGTCATGTAATAACTGCAGACAGTGGGAGGCCCAGGTCTTCAGGTCTGAGGTGACACAGGCTCACAGGTGGAACCATCGTTGATGCCTCAGAAGACTCTTGACTGGTAGAGACCCATCTTCACAGTACTGCTGTTTGCACAGTCCTCCAGGTCTGCAAGAAACAGGAGTGGGTGGGAGAAAGGTCTGAAGAGCTTCTTCTAAGCAAATGGCTAGTGAGAATTTAATCCTGGGTGTGCATTTGGAAGGCAACATAATATCTTAACAAACAGAAAACATAGAAATGATCCCATACCAGCAAGATGGCTAACTCAGACATTAATAAAGTCATGTCCAGGTGAGTATGTGTGCTTCTGGTATGGAAAGCACTTAATGAACTGTGACTCTTGACAACGCAAAGAGAAGCTCTATGTCTGATGGATACAGTCAGGGTTAGTGTAGCCGCAGAAAACACTGACCCCTAAAGCACACAGGCAAATGCTTTGTAATACACCAGGGGTCATCAACCATTTAAAACTAAGGTGACCAGTTAACATAACATACTCTAAATCAAATCAAAACTGTTGTATTTTATCCCAAATTTTACATGGAGATTCTCTAAATCAAAAACAACATCAAACACAAAAATCTTCAGTATTCCTTATAAAACTTGTGGACCCTTAAGCTACTTGAAGAACCCTAGACTAAACTGTGTCTTAGAAATTCAAATTGCTCTCTTATCTGCAAGATAAAATAAAGTGTGTATAATACACAGGTGCTTGAGCACACACATGCACACACACTCACTGAAAGACAGAGAGGGAGGGAGAGGGAGGAGAGAGAGAGAGAGAGAGGGAGAGAGAGAGAGAGAGAGAGAGAGAGAGAGAGAGAGAGAGAGAGAGCAATTAGGAAGGCCAAGAGCTTCGTGGAACCTGAGGATTTTTATCTGGGAATCTAGATTTCCTTTAGGGGTTTTAGTATTTTTAATATAAGAATTTGAACTCAGACCCAGAAGAAGCCCAAAGCAATTTTATGCATGTCTGAGAAAAACCAACAGGGGGCAGACAAACTATAAATTTTGGCATTCGAAACCAAACATTTAGAAAGATACAGAAGAGAAAGAGAGAAAGTCATACCTTTGCTGTAGAAGTTGACAAGCAGCTGCGTGGCAGGGGAGAGGCAGCTTTTGAGAAAAAACAGGAAAACCCAGTACAACAGAGAACATGCTTGAAACTCTGGTCAGTATCCACAGAAGGATAAAGAGAAAACGGAGAAATACTTATTGCTGAACCACAAGCCTGACTTGAGAGGGCATGTGATTCTAGACTCTTGTATTTCTGGATAGAGGATTTTACCAGGATAGTGCATGACTAGACTTCATAATAGAGACAGTTTATCAAGAAAGGAAAGGTGCTTCTCAGGGTGCCTTTGGGCTGAGGGTCTAGTGGGCTGAGAAAGGAGTCCAGCAGGAAGAGTCTTTAAAGGGCTATACACCAAACCCTCACCTCTCCTATTTGTATGTGAACCCACCTCACTGGGATTACAAGTGCACATAAAGTCATGCCTGGCCCTTGTGTTCCTGGTGTAGCTGGAGGCCAGATGAGGACCCTCGATCCCCTTGAACTAAAGTTGCAGGTGGCTGTGAGTTGTGTAGGTGCTGGGAACTGAATCTGGATCCTCTGTAAGGGCATACAGACTTCTGTTGTCCTAACCACTGCATTGTCTCTCCAGTCCTTAATTATTTAAAGGAAATGGAAATAAGTCAACACTGGTGCTAATGAAAGCAAAGTCAAAGTCAAAGATCATTTCATCCAAGAGAAGGGGTTGGGGGTGGGGAAGACAAAGAAACACACAGAGGCTAAATCAGAGAACTGGAGACGCAGGTCAGATTCAAACAGTACTGTGAGATCAGTTGAAGTTAAGATCGTCCTCGTCAATCAAACAGTCAAGCCATCTACACACATTCCCATGAACCTCACTTAAAGACCCAGGCCAACTTGACAACAAGGTTGGACGCTGACTCGTCTCAGGCAAAGAAGGGTTGAGGCAAGAGGCATTGGGGATTGTGCAGTGGGGAAGTCAGTTCCCAGACACAGAAAAAGAGCACTCAGCGTCCTCCAGGTCAGGCAGCAGACATGTTGTTCCAGGAGCCCCTCCTGTCTCCTCTTCACGAAAGCTGCTCTTCGCCCCTAGGGACAGTTTTTCTGCCTTTGTGCTTGGCATTGGCTTGCATAGCTGTGTATCTGAAATTATAATTTAGTTTAATCTGTTTCTTAACTTGAGTAGAATAATTATGTGTGTATTTTTGTGTGACTTCATTATTTTGCAAATTATGTATACATCCTTATGGTTATTGGCCGTAGCTGTGGGCTGGTCTTTATAGGACACTGACTCCCCAGGGTCTGTACTTTGTTATGGAAGCTGTGAGCTTAGACTCAGCCCCCGGCAAGAAGGTGTTGTGGCGTTTTAACTTCTGTTTATAAGCAAATATGTCTTCACAGTGAATTTTAAACTAAGACTATCTAAGAACAAAACTGTAAAAATGGCAAGTTTCCATTTCTACGAATGGATATGCATATTTCCATTTGCACTCTCACACACACTCAAGTGAATACACAGAGCAATGTGTGCATCACGTATGTATGCGGCACACAATCACATGTACACACTCCGACTCTCAGAACACTCCTCTGCCACCCCTCCATTCACACGTGTGCTCCCCCTCTACTGCTCACGCCCCACTGATCACCAGGGCTCACCCCTGGCTTCTTAGAGAGCTCTTCTTGAGTGAACCAGCACACTACAGGTCAACAGCCCGTGTGTCATCGTGTGGTGGTTGTATGAACGGCGATCTGAAAAGGAAAGCGGAGACCCAGTGTGGTCACGACACTGGGCACAGCTATGTCTCTCCTAACCCCTCCCCAGTTACTACCTTTCTGAAATTATTTTATGTTAAGCCCTTTGGTTTGGGCTATGCCCTTGGCATGGCTTATTGGGTTAAATTTCTTCCTGTAGCATACAATAATAAGATTTTTTTATTTTTAATGCTCTTACCTTTAGGAAGTAATTGTTGTTGGTTTTTTTTTGGGGGGGGGGAGATAAGTGTTTAGCCTGATTCGAGCTGCATGTCATATATACTTGTACCAAAGCACTGTGTGGCTCCCACTGACATGGTCATGTTTCTATATCACTGAAAGACATATTCCTTTGTCAAAAGTAATGGATCCACATAGTGGAAGCATTATTGTTGAAGGCTTTCAGCAGAGAGGAAGACCTCCCTATATGTGACCCGCAAACATTTATGGGATTCCATAAAACTGGATTGCCTCAATGTGCCCATGTATACCAAGCAGGCTAGTACAAGGAGGATGGACTATTATGAAAGGGAGTCCTGGGGCACCTGGTTGGCCAACATCATTGTTCTTTGCATGGGGCTGTTAACCCCTTTCAGCTCCTCCGGACCACCCTCCAACTCCTCCATTGGGGACCCCACACCCAGTCCAATGGTTGGCTGCTAGCATCTGCCTCTGTATGTGTAAGGCTCTGGCAGGGCCTCTTCGGAGACAACCATGACATGCTCCTTTTGGTATGCAAAGGAATGCCTTGTCGGGCATCAGTGGGAGGAGTGGTCCTTGGTCAGGTGAAGGCTCAATAGATGCCCCAACAAAGGGAAATTTTGGGGGGAGAGGGGAGGTGGGAGTGGGTCCAGTGGAGGGGCATATACTTGGAGGCAGGGGTTAGGAAGAGGGGTTGGGGGTTTTGGGGGTGGGGAGGAGGAACTGGGAAAGGTTTTAGCATTTGAAATGTAAATGAAGATTATATTCAATAAAAAAAAGAGACATCAGGTTTGCCTCCCCCAGTTTCTCTGCAAGTAATAGCCACCAGAGGGCGCCAGACCCCTGGTCTGTACGGAGGATTCCAGACCAGGACCACTTACAGGTAGTTGACATTGGCTTATTCCTAGTGAGGCAGATATACATATATTAAAGCCAGAAAATGTCACAGTTATGTAGTCTTTTAAAATTCTTGAACAGAGGCCATTAAACAATAGCTTCAATTTTATTAGAAGATCCTAAATTCGTAAGAGGAAATTATGTTTATAGATGTCTTTTGTGTGTATATATACACACTCTCTGTACACATACAATTCTTCTAAGAGAAAGAATCCCATAGCTGGATGTTTTCCAAGAAATAAGGTGTGTGTGTGTGTGTGTGTGTGTGTGTGTGTGTGCTTGCTTGTGTGTATATGTGCTCATCTGTGTGTGGTAGAGAGTTTGAGAATGTTGTTTTCCTACATTTGAATCCCCTAAACACAAATGGAGTTGGAAACAGGAGGTGCCAGGCTAATGCAGCAGGCAGGTCTACCTGGCAATCAGTGCGCAAATAACTCTGCAAGAGGCCCAGGCCGGACTGGCTGTGCATTCTTCTGCCCAGTGTGTGGCGGCTAACCACTCCACAGCAGGTCTGAAAGCAGGACGCAGGCAGCTGCCGAATGCTCACTTCATTTTCCCAGCGCTGAGGCACAGAGTTATTATGCACCATGTCAGCTGGGGTTCTTGCAATTATCAGGCCCCACAAGCAAAACACACACCGGTCCCCACAAAATCACCCTGAGTGTGGCCTAGATTGCAAACTGCTGTCCAGATGTTTTCCGCACAGTGAGGGCGTGCGGCATGCCTCTGACAGCATCTGCAAGCGAACTGGCAGAAAGCGCAGAGGAAGGGCTGGACCGCACTGCCGAGGCAGCGGCCAAACAGATCACATGCAAGACTCCGAGGTCTCGTGGGTGGGAAGCTGATCGTGGAGATGGATAAAAGCCTTCAAGGTTTGTTTTGTTTTGTTTTTGCTTTGTTGTGTTCTGTGGTTTTGAGCCAGGGGTACATGTTCCCATAAACCGTGCTATGTAATAGAGGAAGACCTTCAACTACAAATCTTTCTGCCTCTACCTCCAAAGTGCTGGGAGTACAGGTGCGGGCTCTATGTGTACCCTTCAGATTTTTATTTAGTTCAGTTTTATTTTTTCTCCTGTGGATAGTAGCCAGGTCCTCAGGTATTGTTAAATGTCTATTATGTCGGTCAGTTACACCCATACCCACTAAGGGTATTTTTTTTTAAAATACTGTTTATCCCTAACTGTATTTTTTTAAGGCACATTGTTGCTCTCATGCAAAACTTTGTTGCGCTATTGGAAAGAGTCAGAACATAAGGCAAAGAAGCAGAGAGAGGCCAAGAGCAGGTTCAGCCCACACAGACAGAGCGGCGAATGTGTGGATCCAATTTTACCCTGCTAGATTTCCATAGTATAAGTTGGCCTTTGGTACTTAACAATATTGATGGCTTTTTTTTCAAGGTGAGAAGACATCCCTATGAAAAAATGTTCATCCCCAAACAGGATACCATGAAGGCAAGAAAGACGAACTGGGGGTGTCTGAAGCCTGTCCACCCTTGTGAGCACCAGCTCCCACCTGCTGGAAGATGCTGAGCCTAAGGTAGCTTCAGCCCAGAGGGAAGAGTTAGAATCACAGCATTCTCAAATGCCCGTGCACACACACGCACACGCACACGCACAAAGCTTGTGTAGAGTCCACACATGGTGTGGCACCCGAGGGTGAACATTCCCGCCAGCACCCATGGCTCAACTGGAAAACACGGGGTAAAAATTCAGTCTCGGCCTCACACAACTATCTTATAAATGAAATCTATGTCATAATTCTTTTCCTCAAAACGAGTGTCTGGGGACAAAGCCTCCCGGCGAGCTCCAGGCTTCGAGGCTGCCCATATGGCATTGCAGCGAGGAGAGAGGATTTGTGGTTACAGGGTGCATTATTAATTATGCCAGGAGTTCCTCTGGGACATATTCCTCGTGATTTACATAGATCCAATAAAGAATTTCAAACAAGGTCATCCTATGAAAACGTGAACAGCTTAGTGGGATGATGGCCCTAGTGGCTGACTCCCTTTTTCCCTCTGGAAATGGACTTTGGATGCATAAGAAAGACCTGTGGCAGAGAAGGGGGATTCCAGAGGAAATTCACAAAGAGGGATCTGAGGCCCGTTCTAGGGTACATAGTGTTCCCCAAGTCCTTGTCTATTTAGAAGTCACAACTATGAGCTCCTTTGGTGTCCTAAACCTCTCTAGGTTAATATGAGCTCATACCAGACAAGGAAGGACTCTATTGGATGATCAGGGTCCTTGTAAAGGAACACAGAGTCACAGCCTGGCTCAGGGGGATCCCTTACTAATGTTTGGGGTGCCCTCATACCCACCATGCCCTGCCCTGTCCATCCCGGGTCAGAGATCCAGGTGTACGTGTGCACGGGCTGAGTACTCAGCTCCATGGGGCTCAGGACCCTGGTGGAGTGTGTGTCTTCCTTTAAGTGGGCCCCGGAACACCTACAGGACTTTCAGATGGGCTAGAGCCCGGAGCATACGCTCCTGCTGAAGAGAACTGCTAACTTTCACAGCATGTCTGTGTGGCTCCTGGTTTTCACCTCTCAAGAGAGCCACAGGTGGAGACAGACAAGCGTTCCTCACGGCTTCTTTAGGGATCTTCAGGGCCGAGGTCACATGAGAGTCCAAAGCAGAGTGAGTGAGCTCCAAACGCTGCACTTCAGAAAAGGCAAAGAGCCCAGAGGTACCAGCGGCAAAGCTGGGGTGTGGCTCAGACTCCCCTCTGTTGACATTACAGTGTCTTTTCAGAAAAACTGAGTGCCTGAGTGACCATATCCCCTTTGATGCCCCAATCTTAAACCGGATTTTAAAAATCGTTGTCGAATAAGAACATACGTAAGAATACTAAAGACAACATTTAGTTACCTATTTAATTAATTAGTGTAAAAAGGTAAAGCTGTCCTGACATTCCAATACTGGATTTTTCTTCCCCCACAGCATCGGCCTCCATCTCTATTGTTACCCCCCCCCCAACTGTCTCTTCTCTCGTTCTCGCCTATGTGCAGCATCCTGAACTCCAGTACCATCTCCATCACTAGGTCCAACCTCCTCCTGTTGGAAGCAGGGCGCCTGGCTGTCTAAAGGAGCTGAAGGATGGACTGTCACACAGACCAGATCAGCAGGATCGCACTGAATACAAAATATGTCGAGGATGGTCACTGCATGCTTAAGACGTTCCCTGGTATTGAGACAACCTTCCCCGAAGCATGGCGAAAGCACATGTCCTTCCCTGTCTGTCGTGGGGGAAGCAGGCCTGTTTCTGTGACAGCTGCCACACATGGGAAATGGGGTACCCAATCTGAAAGTCCCTTGCTGCACACATGACACAAGTACCTCCATACACACAGCCTACAGCAGCCAGCACCCTGGGTGGTCTCTCTCGGGAAGCCAGTCCTAGCCCAGGCTGTCCAGTTCTCTGCCTAGGTAGCACTGTAGACACTACCCCGGTGTGTCAGCTCATCCTAGCAGCCTGGATGATGAGTTGGCAGGCTGACCAGCTGTGAGCTTTGCGTTGGTTGGCAGCTACCTCAAATCAGTTGCCAAACTTAAAAACAAACAAACACACACACACACAACAAAGACATTTTTATTAATTATGTGAGAATTTCACAATCATTTCGCCTTCTCCCCTTAACTCTTCCCGGCTCCACCTCCACCTTTCCACCCCCACCACTCTGCATTCTTTTAAATAAAAAGAAAATTAGTAACTCACGAAATTCAGTTTGTGCTATCCACACACATCTGGGTTATGGGGCCATTCACTGGAGCACGGTTGGCCCACTAGGAACCACACTCTTGAAGAAAAATGATTCTCCCTTGCCCAGAAGCTGTCAGTTGTCCTCAGTTGGGGTGGGGCTCACAGTCACCCAGCTAGATCTTCTGCAGCTCTTGTGCCTCGACCACAGCGGCCATGAGTTTGTGACTGCAGTCATCCTGTCACATTATCTTAGTCAGGGTTTCTATTCCTGCACAAAACATCATGACCAAGAAGCAAGTTTGGGAGGAAAGGGTTTATTCAGATTACACTTCCATACAGCTGTTGATCATTAAAGGAAGTCAGGAATGGAACTCAAGCAGGTCAGGAAGCAGGAGCTGATGTAGAGGCCATGGAGGGATGTTTCTTACTGGCTTGCTTCTCCTGGCTTGCTCTGCTTGCTTTCTTACAGAACCCAAGACTACCAGCCCAGGAATGGCACCACCCACAAGGGACCCTCCCCCCACTTGATCACTAATTGGGAAAATGCCCCACAGCTGGATCTCATGGAGGCATCTCCTCACCTAAAGCTCCTTTCTCTGTGATAACTCCAGCCTGCATCAAGTCGACAGACAAAACTAGCCAGTGAACACATCCTGAAGACACTGTTTTGCCGAGGTCATCCACCGCCTCTGGCCATTAAAGTCTTTCTGCAAAGGTAAGAGCAGAGTGGAGATGTGGTGTTTGCAGAGCTTGCTGGAGGTGGTGTGGTATCGGAGCAAACCTGACCTGTCTTTGCAAAAGGAGACGTTGAAGAGTTTGCCTGCTTGTTGCTCGCCTCAGTCACCTAATATATGAAGAAGCTGTTAAAATCGCTTCTCATACCATGAAGCTATCCCAACACTAAGTAGATTGCTGGCTACAGCCCACGAAAAATAATGAAGCCATATTGCCCACATGGTCACAGGCAAGAAGGACACCACACTCCAATCCCCCACCCCAGGCAGCCCGGCTCCCAGCATCCTCTGTGCCACCAGCACTTGATTTGCAGGCAAACGCCATTCGGCTTTAGTGGAGCACATTTTAATGAGCCCGCATTTCGATATTGTGTTTTAAGTGGAAGCTTCTAACTCTTCACAATTATGTCCACTAATTAGAAGCATATGATCAGGCTGGTTGTCTCCCAGCTATAAATCATAACACATACTCATAGTTGCATGAGTTTTACCTTCTGTGAAGCGGTCCTTATGCAAACAGTAATATTTGGTATGTCATTAGCGTATAGAGGCAATTAATTCTCCACATGATCAATGGCAGGACTGCCCTTCCTTTCCATATCTGGTTTATTTATGTGTTCCCATTAATTATGCCTAATTTTCTGTTGGCACTTCCCTTCCTAATGTAATTCAATTTAAGCATATCTTTCTGGAGACTTATTAATAGCGAGGGTCATTTATATTGTGTAGCACAAATATTTTATAATCCACTAATCTTGACAAAAAGGCAATGACTTCCTAATAAAAAATGTATGAGGAGTAATGGTCCCCTATTAATAACTTATTAGGTCAGATCACACAGTTTGAAGTGTCCATTACACTTTAATTTTATCAGATTTCTTCCTTCAGAAGAATTTGCCACACCCGTCTTATCTTTGGATTGCGGTTAGTTTTAGTTCTGCTCCTGCCCCAGCCACCTGGGCTGTGATCCCTGGCTCTGCAGGTGCAGGAGCAGGTAAAGGTCTCAGACTCAGCTCTGGAATTTCCATAGAGAAGAGAGAGGCCTTCTGTTCTCCTTACAGTGCTCTTCCTTGCTTACCAGCGAGGGTGGCCATTGATCGATGTGGCCTTTCAACAATAGACTCCTTCCTGAGAAAATACACACACAGAGGAAATTCAAGTATTATTGCAGGAGATTTGTAGAAATCCCAGAATGGATCTGCAGACTTCACAGGAGTCAGAGGGGCAAAATATATGACTTAAGGTTAAAACCCACTGTCTGTGTGATCTCTCTGAATGCCTTGACTAATAATGAGAGCCAGGTAAACTCCTCTTTCTAAAATGGCTGTGCCATGGCCACAGTCCAAAAGCAACTAGATTTATCTTTCTGAATTGTCTAACCTAAGGATGTGGCAGTGTCTCAGTGGTTGGCACTTGCTGTGTGAGTCAGAGGACTGGGCTTTAGACTCTCAGATCCACATGGAAGCAGAGGGAGCACTGTGGAGCACCTCTAATTCCACAGAGATAGTGTCTTAGTCAGGGATTCTGTTCCTGCAGAAACATCATAACCAAGAAGCAAGTTATGGAGGAAGGAAGTTAGGACTGGAACTCAAGCAGGTCAGGAAGCAGGAGCTGATGCAGAGGCCATGGAGGGATGTTACTTACTGGCTTGCTTCCCCTGCCTTGCTCAACCTGCTCTCTTATAGAACCCAAGACTACCAGCCTGGGATGGCACCACCCACAATGGGTCCTCCCTTGATCACTAATTGAGAAAATGCCCCACAGCTGGATCTCATGGGGGCATTTCCTCAACTGAAACTCCTTTCTCTGTGATAACTCCAGCCTGTGTCAAGTCAACACACAAAACCAGCCAGTACAGGTAGAGATGGGAGATTCCTTGAGCAAGCCAGAGAACAAGATGAGCCTTCTCTGTTAGCTCTAGGTTTGATGGAGAAAGCCTGCCTCCATGAATACAGATGAAGGATGAGTTCCAACATGAACCCACCACACTGGGTTTCCACATGTATGCATGCCCACATTGATGTGTCACAGAGTGCAGATGTCCTTACAAGCATGCAAACATACCCACACCAAACACATGTGAAAATGAAAACTAAAGAAGAAATTGTTCTCTCATCTGGATTTAACTATATTTCCATTAGCAGATCTGGTGTGGGTCCAGATCAGAGCCTCTGCCTTCAGGTGACACTGAAGAGAGAGGAGGGGGAAGAGGGAGGGAGGGAGGGAGGGAAAGAGGGAGGGAAGGAGGCGGGGAGGAAGCAGTCAGGAACAGCGACGGACATTTTAGGAGACACATTAAACATTCTTCCCATCTTTCAGTGAGGGACCTGAGTTAAGTTAATCTAATGTCCCTTTAAAATTGAGTTCTATGTGACCAAGTCTGATAAACATGTGTGGATGTATAAAAGCAAAGTAAAATACTAGATTTTCCCTATCATAGCTGTTTAACCGTGAGGATGGCTGTTCGTGAGGAATGGTGGTGGAGTAACCCATGTAGAAACTGGAGAGAGGAGCTGACTAACCTGGTCAGATGCCACCATCTCCCAAGTGTTCCCAGGGGTCCACGTGCCAACTGTGGCCAACAAGCCCAGAGGGCTACTTATGACCGTGTGATGCTTACTCCATGTCATTATCTGGTAGATACCATGTAGCCTAACTGAAGACTCACACTCACATACATGTATGTGCATGGCATGTTCAACATGTTGAGATGAGAAGACAAACCATGGGATTCCTAGGAACTGAACTCAGGTCTTAGTGCCAGGCGACACTTGCTGGCCTCAAGACAGGAGGTGGCATTGATGGCAGCGTAAGGCTGACCCTGAAGCTGTGTAATCGAAGACCAAAGAGAGTGCTGTGGTGCTTAAGCTTCACTGCCTATTCAACTGGATTTTGGGTCTCCTAGGAGATACACCTTGGGGTGTTCAGAGAAAATTGACCGAGGGGGGGTTAACCAAGGAGGGAAGACCTACTCTGGAGCCATACCCGAGGCTTAAATTGAACACAAGAGGGAAGAAGGGCAGCCAACAGCTCATATTCCAGCCCTCTGCTTCCTGCTCCACTGAGTCATGAGCAAGCCTCTCCGTGCTCCCGCAAGCCTCTCCGTGCTCCTGCTGTCACAAGGGACTGTGCTCTCAAATCAGAAGCCAGATAATCCCATCCTCTGTTGTGTTTTTTTTATTGTCAGGCATTTGGTCATAAGAAGGAAAAGGGGATTAAAATGGTGCAGCATTACTGTCAGTATCACATTTGTTTATATGATTAATATTTCTTTGAGAGAACACTACTGATTTGGAATAATACATAATCAATGGCTTCATTAAAACATAACCCAACTAATTCCATCACCACGTTGATTGAGCTTCAAAGAAAAGCCTTTAGCAAAATATTTATGCTGAGATTAATTTCTACATTCTTTAAAGGTATTTTGCTTTGGTTTAATTTTAAAACATATTTTTAAAATTCTATTTACTGTCTCCAATTTCGTTGTAAATTCAGCCTTTGAGACTGGAAATACAGTTCAGCTGTAGAATATCTGCCCACATAAGAAAGGCCCTGGCTTCAATCTTTAGCATCACAATGAATAAATTAGTGGGGAAACAAAAAGCCACCACTTAGCAATAAATATCATTAAGTTCCAAAGAATTTATCAAGTTAAATGAATTGGGTAGTATTCACTAGTATGATGGGAGTCTGTTCAAGGTCTGTATATTCACTTGGGGTGTGTGTGTGTGTGTGTGTGTGTGTGTGTGTTTGATGTGTGTATGGTGTGGTATGTATGGTGTGGTATGTGTGTGGTATGTGATCTGTGTGTTTGTGTGTGTGCTGTGCATGTATGCTATGTGGCATGTGTGTGTGTATGTGTGCTATGTGTGTGGTATGTGTGTGTGTTGTATGTGGTGTGTGTGTTTGTGTGTGTGTGGTGTGGTGTGTGTGTGCTGTGTGCTGTGTGGTATGTGTGTGTGGTGTATGTGTGAGGATATGTGTGTGGTGTGTGGTGTGTAGTATATGGTGTGTGTGTGCCTGTGTCTGTGTCTGTGGTGTGGTATATGGTTGTGTGTGTGTGTGTGTGTGTGTGTGTGTGTGTTTCTTCCCAGCATACTCCTTACAAGCATCATTTGGACAGAGGCATCCCTATTAACAATGTTTCTAAGAGTGTTTCTTTGGCTCACAGTTACCTACACCATTCATTCAGTGTACAAGCCAGCAGACTCTAGGTCACATGATGCAGAAGAAAGGAAGCCAGCTAAGCTCTCAGTGCAAGGATGGGCAGGGTCTCTACCTGGTTCAGCTTGTCTCTGCCCTGAAGTCTTTCTGGTGAAGCAGGCAGGACTTGAGTCAGGCCTTTTACCATTAGAAGTGGCTGTTTCTGTGCTCACCTTGGCTCCGGTAGAGTATAATGACATCATAATTCAACTCAGGCCGGGGATCCTTGCTTGATCCCCCAGCATCTTTTACTTAACGCAGAACAATGAGTGAAGGCCAGCAACGTGCCCGAGAGTGGCCAGGCAGGGAGGCAGAAGAGGAGCTGACCATTGTGGCGGAATGGGCTGGTCAACTGTCTGCTGGGACTCCACACGTGGAGACACATTTACAAAGCAAAGGGACAGAGAGCGCCAGAGTACACCAGAGCACACGCTGGAGAGGGACATAGCCAAATCCAAGGGGCATTATCTTTTCCAGGGCCACTCATGGGCTGGTAGTCCTGGGGTGTACAAGGTAGCATGCTGATCACACCTCGGAGAGCAAGCCAGTAAAGAAATATCGTTCCTTGTGCTCTTAGCGCCAGCTCCTGACTCCAGGTTCCTGCCTTGAGTTCCTACCCTGACTTCTCTCAGTGATGGAGTGGGACCTGAGAGTTATAAGCCTAAATAAACCCTTCCCATCACAAGTTGCTTTTGATCACAATGTTTTATCACAGCGATAGAAACCCCGACTGAGACAACAGGACCCAAGATGGAGCAAGTACAGGATTCAGGAGCTGATGTTGGTCAGTTGAGGGCGGGGGAGCTGGGGACAGGAAGGTTTTAGGGGAACTTGTAGTTCCTGGAGACCTTTGGGAGGGAATTCTAGAAAAAGAGATCAGAAAGGCCAATCTGGATAAAGAGAACTCAATGGATCCTGGCTGGTGGGTAAACAGAAATTCCAGATCTAACCTCTGCTTTGTCTGAAAGAACAATGTGTTAAAAGAAAGGGCAAGGTTGGCCCGTGGTAAAGACCAACTGGACAAGAAAATATTTTCCACACTTTCCTCTAAGTCTTGAAAATTTGGAGCTTGAAAGTGAGCATCAAGTGAGACGAGAAGGACCGTGGATGGGGAGGAGACCACTCCCCAGCCCCCGACAGCCAACAGAACATGCACAGAAGTTATGCCAGGGAAGACTCCCACATCAAACTGAGCATGCGCAGAAGCTACACCAGGGAAGATACGCCCACACCAAACTGAGCATGCGCAGAAGCTACACTAGGGAAGAGACTCCCACACCAAGCAGAGCATGCACAGAAGCTACACCAGGGAAGACGCCCACACCAAACTGAGCATGCGCAGAAGCTACACCAGGGAAGATACGCCCACACCAAACTGAGCATGCGCAGAAACTACACTAGGGAAGAGACTCCCATACCAAGCAGAGCATGCACAGAAGCTACACCAGGGAAGACTCCCACACCAAACTGAGCATGCGCAGAAGCTACACCAGGGAAGAGACGCCCACACCAAACTGAGCATGTGCAGAAGCTACACCAAGGAAGAGACGCCCACACCAAACTGAGCATGCGCAGAAGATACACCAGGGAAGAGACGCCCACACCAAGCAGGGCATGCACCGAAGCTACACTAGGGAAGAGACTCCCACGCCAAACAGAGCATGCATAGACGCTACACCAGGGAAGACTCCCACACCAAACTGAGCATGCGCAGAAGCTACACCAGGGAAAAGACTCCCACACCAAACTGAGCATGTGGAGAAGCTACACCAGGGCACGTGATTGTGAACTTATTCCCAGGGAAATGAGGGTGGTCATTACTGCAGTGTCCAGTGGTAGTGTGCCTCTGCAGACTGGGAGTAGGAGCTGTACCACTGATTCCTGTGTAGTGAAGACCTACTACGTACCAGACGGAAGGCTTAGCTCTGGAAAGCTGGGCTTGCTTCTTGGAGTCTTTTACAAAGGCGAATTGGAGGATTGGCGCATGTCAACTGGGGCAGCGGGCTGATTGACTCATGCGGCTGATGTCGAGGAAGAGGAGTGGACAGTTTGTCTGGGCCTTGATTCAGAAGACGGGACAGAAGTCAAGTGGCCTGAGTCTTGGTCTAGGAGATTACTCGAGTAGTTGATAACAGCATCCTACCGGTGGCGATTTTATTACATGCAGCAGGTGATTTGGGCTTACGGAGCACTTACGTATCCGTCATCTCAGTAAGTCAAATGTAACTGTAAGGAGGCGTGTGCCCATCTCATGGTGAAGACAGCCCACTCATAAGAAGGGGTTTAGTGGAAGCACAGTAGACTAGTGGGGTCCATCAGGACCTGTCACGTGAGCCAGGCAAGATGAGGGTCTCAGGCACTTACGGTCCAGGGTCTATGTGACCACCACCCTCAACGCAGTTTGAACTGTGACTTGGGATAGGCTCAGAGCACAGCGTCACTGAGTCTCTCAGCACTCAGTGTCTGTGTGAAATCGGAAGGAAGGAAGGGAGGGAGGGAGGGAGGAAGGAAGGAAGGAAGGAAGGAAGGAAGGAAGGAAGGAAGGAAGGGAGGGAGGAAGACCCTAAGTACCAGCACGCTCAGCATGGCTGGGTACACAGGTAAGGTGGCAGGGCTCACTCCAAAGCCCCTCCCTGCCTACTCTTTGGATGTTCAGCGAGCCACAGCAGGGCCTGACCCTGTCCTAGCTTGCATGTGTCTCTGTAACCACGAGCTGCTCTCAGCCCAGGGTCATGAAGTACCAGAAAGGACAAGAAGCAGCTTTCCAGTCTTGACAGTGAAGTCAAGTCCCCAGGAGTGAAGCACAGGAAGTCACAGGGCAGGCAGTGTAAAGGCCTGGAGGAGGAGGAGGAGGATGCATGCACAGCTGGTGGGAATTTACACACAAACCTACTTAACCCGGAAGGATGGGAGTTGGAGGAGCTGAGATGCCTAACACCGCCTCTCAGTTGTGCTGAAGAAAGGTGCACTCTTCATGCTAAGCCTGCTGAAAGGGCAGCAAAGAACAGACGTGAGGGTTTTTACAACACCTGCCATTACTTCCCAAGGAAAATGGAGAACCACGCATGCCTGATGTAGGGTCTTTCCAACAGACCCAGTGTACTGATTACACTGTGGTACTTCAGGAGAGAGGATATTTTATTCGGCTCCACAACCCTCAATGTTGGCTGGCATGGCCGCTGGGGCATTATTCCCTGGACATGTGCTTAAGGTCGAAAGGCAGAAATGATCTCCTCTTAGTCTCGCTTCCTCTGAATTATGGAGAGTAGGAATCTAGCCATGTCCCCATAATTTTCCACTAATGATATTTTTAATTAATTGAGTGGTACGTGAAAATGTTGTACTTTCTACTAAAGATTTGTAACTCACATGCATGTGCATTTTATAATGTAAAATAAAAGGTCAAAGCGAGAGAACACATCTTTCCTGGATGGAGAGTATTTCAAGAGGCACTAGCGTCCCTTGGTCCCATAGGGCGTCCCTCGGGCATCCAGACTCCACACAGGTGTATCTGTCCATCTATCTACCCATCCATCTATGATCTGTTTAATATCTATCCATCATCTATCCATCCATCCATCCATCCATCCATCTATCCATCATCCATCCATCCATCCATCCATCCGTCCGTCTGTCCGTCCGTCCGTCTGTCCGTCCGTCCGTCTGTCTGTCCGTCCGTCCACTGAAATTGCAGTTTATGTTACCATGAATTGGCCATCCACAACAGTTTTTACTGTGACCTTGGCTCAGGCCTGGTGGAACTTGCCCTCTGTAAAAACCTGACAGTCCTCAGTATATCCTGATGTTAAAATGATTCCTCCCCTTGGACCACAGTAATATCAAATAGAACACACACCAATCTGAGATGGCACTCAACAGCACCCCCATGGCACTGTAGGTGGGACGATAGCAGGGTTTGGCTTTGGCAGCTTCAGCAGCTGCGGGGTGGGGCATTCGGCTTTCTGTTAAGCAGAAGCAGGAATGTAAAAATAGACATTGGCATTTCTTAGAAGCTGAAGCGGGCTGAAGTTTTACAAATTTAGAAGGTTCACGAAACGCTATCGGTTAAAATCCCTACCTCACTGCTCAATAAATTACTCACCATACTGCACCCAGAGAAGGGCTTTACAAAATGTCTGTGGTGGACAGTGTTGGAAATTGTGGCATTTAAACTGACAAAGATTTTTTTAAAGGGAGTTTCGCTTTGTGACTGCTAGGAAAATAGTCACTCTGGATTCACACTAAACATGTCTTACGCAGAGAATGACACTGTTCTAAAAATGTCTGCTTCCTTTGATATATTCCTAACAAATTTTTTAGTGTATACTTTAAAATTAAATAAGTATTAAGTTATTAAAAGGGCAGATGTCATACAGACGCGATTATGCAAATAGCTACAATGGAGGAATAAACTAGCACGTGGGCATTTGCTACTCAAGCACACGTTCGTTCACCAGCATTAATTTCCTTTAAGTCCTAAAATTCTATTGAGCATTAAAGTGGCTAATTCATACTCCTTCCAAACTCTCCTGAATCCACGTGAGACTGTTGTTACATTCATGTTTTTTTTTTTTAAAGCTGTTGGCCATGTTAGTTTGGCCTGCTGTGACCCTTGGCTTAGCTGGAGTCCCCGTTCCTCTCTATTCTGTCAGCAGCACAGTGACATTCTCACCCCTCCGCCAGCAGGGTCAGTATAGGCTGTCTCAAGAACGTGACACGCTTCTGTCCCTTCAGCTGAGGATAAAGTGCCTTATGATACCTGAAAACTGGATGCACCGGCTGGTTTTGTGTGTCGACTTGACACAGGCTGGAGTTATCACAGACAAAGGAGCTTCAGTTGGGGAAGTGAGATCCAGCTGTGGGGCATTTTCTCAATTAGTGATCAGGGGGGAGGGCCTATCATGAGTGGTGCCATTCTGGGCTGGTAGTCTTGGGTTCTATAAGAGAGCAAGCTGAGCAAGGCAGGGGAAGCAAGCCTGTAAGGAACATCCCTCCATGGCCTCTGCATCAGCTCCTGCTTCCTGACCTGCTTGAGTTCCAGTCCTGACTTCCTTTGGTGATGAACAGCAGTGTGGAAGTGTACGCTGAATAAACCCTTTCCTCCCCAACGTGCTTCTTGGTCATGATGTTTTGAGCAGGAGTAGAAACCCTGACTAAGACACCGGAACTTGAAATTCCCTTCCTGTCCCAGCATCCCCATGGTTTCTGGACACTGTTCTCCGTGGGGAGCCCGCATGGAGGAGCACACTCCACAGTGGCACACCTGTCTCGAGAGACTGGCAAAGCCTTCTTGTAGAGCAACACTTTCCTGTCCTAGCTGCTTAAGTTTGGTCTGAGCAACATCCCCGAAGCCCCAGTGAAGACTCAAGCTCACAAAGATCCTTTGATTCAGTCCCAGCAGGTTCATTTACCTGACAGGGTCATGCCCCCTCCCCCACCCCTTAAATTAACATAAGATCACGGGCAACTCTAACCCACAGGAGAAGGGGTGTTTTGAATGAGGACCTACCCCCCAGGAGGCCAGCAGCGTTTGATTTACAATGTTTACAACCCTTTTCTGCTGCAGAAAAATCCAGACTCTGCTGTGCATCCTGGCTCACAATGCAGCCTGTGAGAAAGGGGTGCTTTTTCTCTAATGATTATGATACCCAATAGCCCAGGGCAAAGTTAAACGCACACGCCCAGCACCCGTACGTTAAAACGAGCAGGACCTGCAGTCCTGTGAACTCGTGAGCAAATGCATCATTGGTATTGTGTAAATTTTAAGAATAGTATGAAAGCTATGGCTATCCATCTTTGTAAACGTAGGATAAAATGTTTTGAATATATTGCCACCAGTTTAATGTCTTACAAACAGTATTTTTTAATAGAAAATTAAACATATTTAGCTTCGGGAAAGTTAATGTTTATAATGTTGCATAAGAGAGCTATAATAAATTAAAATGTATATTTAAAAAGGATATATATATATATATATCATGTTTTCATCTTTCTAGTGATAGTTTGCTCATAAGTAAACATATACCATAATCATTAATTTCTTTAAAAAAGGTCTCCACTAACCCAAGTCATTGATGATTAATATATTTTTTAGCTTTGGGATAAATTTTAAAAAACACGCACTTTATATTAAATATTTAACGAATAAAGTCTTTAGCTGTAAAAATTCAAATTCTACGAAATATAATAAATTCAGTTTTAAATTTTGTTCTGATATTTAATTTGATATTTTATTTACAGAGCTTTGAAGCTCAAAGGGCTTCAGGCTTCATCAGCAGAAGGGACGGCGCCTCGGCTTCTGCTTCACGGCAGTACGTGACTAGGGAACCAGGAGCCTGCATGGCTCGGTAGCTGCTCTCAGTGCTAATTAAGGATGGGGTTGCTATTGTTATCTTCGCTCACAGCTTCAACACAGGTTTCTGCCTGAAGGGGCCAAGGGTCTGGATCTGAATGTTGAATTTTCCTAAAAATCTATTTCAATGCCATTTTAGCAACAACCGTGTGTTGGAGATTTTCAGTCCACTGTGCTCCATCAGGACAACGCGGGCGTGTTCTGGTCTCTCACAGCCAGGCCTGCGGGGGAGGCGATGCTCCTGGGCCAGCTCAGCCCCTCGGTATGTAACACCCTGTGCTCCGGTGGTTGAGGACCCAGCGGTGCACATGTGCTCGGGCGAGCATCGAGTGCCATCTCTGCCTTTCAAATCCAGTGGAGGGCAGATGGAGCCTTCCTTTAGGATTTCTGCCACTAGGTGGCAGCATTGCTCCGGAATGCTCAGCGGGACTGCGGGGCGTGTGGCCGAGTTTCTGGGGTGGTGACTTTAGAATCTTAGCAGTGGACCCTGTGACCCTACTACAGAGCATGACTTGAAGTGTGATCCACCTTAGGAGCCCCGTTGCTTGTTAACAACATAGGTATGAATCCAGTTACAAAAATCTACAAAAATTGCAATTGTACTTATAGTCGCTAAAGTCATATATTAACCTTCATATTCCGGATACCCCGGTAGCTCCCGGACACGGGATAAAAAAGGAAAACACTCTCTCTATAACTTGGCTCCCTAGTCTTCTAGGTATTAGGAGTGTCATGAGTTTCTGTGGCCGTGGATTTGAAACCTCCACTGTGGGTCTTGGTGCTTTACAGAATAGTATGTACTGTTTGAAAAAAAAATCGTCCCATGAAAAATATAATGCATGTTCATAAATATCTAAGGATGTGTCCCGCACACATAAAAGGATTGGTGGTATGTGTGAGGGAGTTTAAAATTCTCTTCCCTTAGTGAAATACGTGTCTTTGATATATGCTGTAATAAATGACAGGTGCGTTTCAGACACAGGTGTGGGAATGGCGTAGGGAGGCACACGCTCCCTGTTCCCCATGTCTCCTTACTCTAAGACACCTTGACTCTGCAAATCCACTTCCAAATTTCGATTTTAAATCGACACCCAGGTATCTATCTGAAAGCCCAACGTTCCTTAGCTTACATAACAAAATCTAAACGCCTGGGATTTTTTGTTTTTTCTCAGAAGATGAGGCACACAGGCAGGTGGTCCAGGCTTCATGGCCAGCAGAGGGCAAAGGACCTTTGGTTTCAGGGCAGGGGCCATCCTACCCTAAGTGATTCTCAGCTCTGGTTTTTCTGTTGCCTTAAAAGGCAGTGTTGGGTACCATTATTTTATCAGATATCATTGCAAGAGAATAAGGTTTGAAAAGACTCACATTAAACTAGGGTTCTATAGAATGTGTCAGTGTTTGCCTGACAACGACCCACGGTGTAAAGACCACCTGAAGAAAAGTTTAAAATAATTTGATTCAGCTTCTGTAATTTAAAACTATTTTTAGAGCCACGGATAGAGTTCAGTTGTAGAATACTTGCCTAGAATGTACACAGCCCTGGGTTAGAGCCTCAGAAGTAACACCAGAGCAGCAAAACAAAGAGAAGAAAAAAAAAATCCAAGTCACAGACCTATTTCCTGGGATTTAATGGAGAATGGGTCACAAGGGGGTGGGGGTGGGGGATGTTCACTTCAGGTGACTTCTTTGGTCTGCCTTAGGATGCAGCTCCTTCAGACCAGAGCAGTGTGGACAGGAATCTGAGTGAAGCTGGGGACTCCATGGTTTTTCACACTTTTCTTTTCTTTTACCCATGGGAGCCTGATCTATGTCTACACTGAAGCCATCATAAGCACACTTGAAGCCCCAACACTTGGGAGAGGGGAGACAGAAGGATCGGGAGTCAAAGCCAGTCATCCCAGGCATCATAGCAAATTTGAGGCCAGCCTAGGCTACTTGATATATTCTCACTAAAGATTAGGAAAAAAAAAAAAAAAAAAGAGGGCAGAGAAGGGGGCGGGGAAAGGAGGGAGGAGAGGGGAGGGGAGGGGAGGGGAGATCACATGAGGGGAGGGCAGGGGAGAGGAGGGAAGATCACTGATGTTACAAGCTGCTCATTTGACCGGAGGTGGCCTTCGGGAGGGTCCTCTCATAGCCCTGTAGGATGTCTACACCTGCTCAGGAAGCTTCTGTACTAGGTATATTTTTAATGAAAGAAAACACTACTTAGCATCTTCTTGTTAATGTTTCCGATGCTCTCTGCTTCCCCAACTTTGACTGGATCGTGGATATTCTTCAGTTTTTATGCAAAGGAAAAAAATGGCAAGTGATTGTATTTATATATTGAGAATATAACACTGTATGCATTTATATATTGAGAATATGCACTGTATGCAAGACCCATTATATACACATGAATTCACTTGCATGATTAGAACTATGAGAACTGCCCTCTCACAGTGTCTACATTGGTTCACGATTAAATGGCAGACGTGGTTTTTTTGTTTATTCCTGTGTATATAATCTGTATGTACATTTCTACATAAAACCATATATGCAGTACATAGATGTTATAAATTTTACACACATTTGTGTGCAATATACACACATATGTGGTACAACAGTAATATAAATAGAATAAAGAACAGTAACCTGAGCCGTGGCACATTTGGAGAAAGCCTGTGCAAGTTAATTTCATTCATGTGCTCACTGAGCTTGTCTTATATATCTATTCTTTTCCTGTCTAGTGTAAGAAGTTAAGGATGAAATAAAAAGGAAAATTGCCCCGGATGCATGAAAGCTGAGAACTTCAAAGAACAATATGCAAATCATAGCACAAATAATGCTTAGATTATGACTTTGATCTGTATTAAACCTAACAAGTCATCAGTATAGTGGAGACGAAAATAGCTAAACTTTCTTTCTTTTTGTTGTTTGGTGGCTGTTCTGTTTGTTGGCGCAGGTCTCAGCCTCCAGCCTGTGCTGGGGTACCAGTCACTGTCCATCTCAGGACGTCCTGTCCTAGAGCAGTAGAAATCCTCCTTTCTCACCCCCTCAGATTCCGGGAGCCCAGGAATGAGATGAACCTCCGGCTGTCAATTTTCCTCCTGAATACGTAGACCTGAATTTTTGTGGTGATGTCCTCCTCAAATGGGCCCGGTCCAAGGGCAGACCTGCTTGACAAGCCATACTACAGTCTGGCTATTTCTGCAAACATAGCATGACGGGATCAGGATCAAATTCTAAAACATTAGTCTGTGAAGCTATTGCCTCAGTGTACTGAAACATTGGAGGGAGCAGATATGAACGTGCAGAATTCTGATCGGATGTCCTTGTTTCTTCGTGTGTCTAACATTTTCCTGTAAAGATCACTTCTCTAAGGGCTGTTGAGATGGCCCAGAGGGTGGTGCTTGCTGCATATTTGATCCCCGGATCCCTCTACATGTAAACAAAGAACCAGTTCCAAAGATTGTCCCCTGACCTCTACATGTGCAACATGGCACACGCATGCCCTGGACACACAAATAAAAAGGATCATGATAGGTTTTAAAGACTAAAAAAAAAAAAATTGCTTATCTAGAAAATAAACAATCCTGTGTCTATTGAGTCTATACAGAGTCACTCCTGTTGCCTGATTAAAACTTTTGCTGTAATTTCAGTTTGTACTTTCTTCCTTTCTTACCTGTGTTGACCGGAATGCGGATGCTGGGGGTGGGGGTGGGGCGGATTTGGAGATTCAATCTTACAGGGTGCGCAGCATCGAAATCATGCTGCCCTGAGTTCTGAGCAATTTTCGTCTTCCTTGACATCCCAAGCTCCCTTCTGAGAGTGATTTTTTTGGTGGTGCATTGTTCCTCGTGTCCAGTTCCTTAATTGCATGACCATCAGGAAAGTGATATACAGTATATTTAAAGATCTATCCTCGCTGTAAATCTCGGGCCCAGTGACGTGGTTTATAAGGCAAATTACAATCTGATTGGACCCCTTTAAAGCAATTAAGACTGCTCCTTTTGTTGACTTTTTCAGCCACAGTAGACAATTATTAAAAAGAAACCACACCACACCACACACACACACACACACACACACACACACACACACACACTACTTTTGATTAGAAAAATGAAGGAATGATAAAATAAAGGCCCTGTTCACCGAGGCACCGCATGTCTACGATGCTGCCTGGGAAAGAGAGAGGTCCTAGGACAGGAGTCCATGCCTGATTCCTGTTCTCTGAACCCTGCACTCTACACACAAGACGGAGCACGCTGAAGTGCACCCTGCCCTTGACGGACTGCGGTCTCCTGGGGCTGAGCGGTCTCTCCCGGCTACTCCCGTAAGCATGGTTCTGTTACAGCTCACGTCCATCCCGTGTTTCCTCCCCAGCACCCAACCTCCCTGTCGCCTCCTGCTGGATCATACTGATTTCCTTCATATCTCAGGTCCCCAAAGCAATGTTGTGCCACCAAAAAGGCTGGGGTATATCCTCCAGACTGCATTCTGCAGGGCCCGGGTCAAGCAGCGTAGTTTTTGTGTGGAGAGCTGACTGTCGCTGAAGGTGATCCCTTAGCTTAGTGGCTGGACCCGTCGGCTGGACCTTTGAAGAGACTCCGCCCATTTCTCCGAGGAGGATCTCTTAGGTTCTCTCAGCCAGCAGGACTTTTCTTATGCGTGTGGTCAACACAACCCTAAAGTCCAGGCCTCTCTCGGAGCAGATGCACATACCCTTGGTCCTCACAGTCTGCACTGACCTCAGCTCTTCTCTGATCCTTTCTGGGCTGCGCATATTTTAAAGGTCCCTACAGTTCTATTGTTAAGTTTATGTCTCACGGGGTGGGGGGGGGGTGTGCACTTGCTACTCTCGCTTATCTGGAAAAATCATCTGTTTTACGCTGTTATACGAATTTCTCATTACGAATTTCTCATTTTCCAATTTCGAGACCAGCAAATTAATTTCATTTAAAAATGTTTACTGCTCCTTGAAAAATTATGAGTCGTATGCAATTTTTTTTTGCCAATAGGTAGGTACTTTAAAAAAAACAGCTTATTCACCTTGACAGATAAAATTTATCACAGACATTTCTCGGAAGCCTTCAGTATTCTGGCAATTATAACGAGAAAGTTAATATTGTTCTTAGGTTCTGTTTTATTGGATAGGAAAAGGGAAAGGGACAAGATGCGGACAAACAGATAGTAATGCTGGGATTCATTTCTGTCAAGAGTCTAGATAGAAAACAAGCAAAGACTGTGAGGTAATCCCGTGATGTAAAAGCCCAGTCCTCCTTAATTCATTAGTAATAGGTTTTAAATTTTCTTGATTTTTGTTAATTTTCCATTTCAACTCAAAATGAAAAATTCAATGATAATTGACCAGCTCAGTAAACAGTGGATGTGGGATTTCAGAGGGTTGATCAATACAGAGGGTCCTCTCTATCAGCTTTCCTGGAACCCAGGCAGAATAACTAATGCAATTAGATATTGATGGGATGTCACACGCTTTTTATGATCGGCAAGGACGCCCAATGCCTACATCTCTCTCTCTCTCTCTCTCTCTCTCTCTCTCTCTCTCTCTCTGTGTGTGTGTGTGTGTGTGTGTGTGTGTGTGTGTGTGTGTGCTCGAGCTCAGAGGACATGCTCAGGGTCTGGAAAATTGAGACCCAGCCTGGCTCCTCCCAGTTTAGAAACATTTTTCTCTCTCCTCTATGTTTCCTTCTCCCCTTTCTACCTTTTGGTTCTGTTTACTAATGTGGGCTCTCAGCCTCAAAATCCTCCTGCCTCGGGGTCTTGAGAGCTGAGATTACGTGGAGCTCCATTACCGTACATCCCGCCATTTCTAAGTGTTGAATCATATGCTTACTGAAATACTGTGACTGTGCTGCTCACAGTGCCAACTAACCTGTTTTTCAGGAGGGTGTCTTGACTTCTGATTTGAGCACAGAGCCTGTCTGACAGGCCAAGAGATATGGAGATATGAGAACATGCTAGAATCTGTACCATTAGCACTCAAATGCACCTGGGTCTCCATGTGGGTACTCCGAGAGGCTCAGTCCTTTGTGATGTAGCCCAGGCTTCACAACACACAGACCCTGGAAGCTTCAGCCATATGCCATGTACTGACAGCAGCTATTGAACCAATAATTGGAAATTTTGAGCTTTGCTTGAAGGCACCTGTCAATACTGTGAATCTTGATTGAACTAGGCACTGTAGCTCTGGTGCGGATCAGCTTCCCCTGAGGCTGAGGAATGGGATGAGGGAGAGGGTAGCATCTCCTCCTGTGTGATGACACTCAAGCTTAGGGCTTTCCAAACCGCGACCAGCCCTTGTCATAACCAGCGTGGAAACATGGATGCCTGTAAGGTACATGTGTGCCCACTAAAGAACAGGAAGGAGGACAAGAGCTAGCAGTACTCTACCTAGTTATAGAATGGAAATAAAAACCGACATGTGTATTTTCTATTGTAAAATCGTAGCAATAAAGAGCTGAAGATCTGGTTAAACACTAGAGTATCAGTCTTGATAAAAATGCAGTATTCAGAACGACTGTGGAAAGGTTTCCAGGTTGTCACAGACTGTGCACAAATAGCACCCAGTGGGTTTGAACTGAAGTGTCTTCTCCCATGTTGTTTGCTATACCTGTTTGCAGAACAAGTGGCGTGGCTTTCAAGGATGCTCTGCTCTGAGCAGGTGTCTGTCCATCCATCTTCAGAACTCCCCATGGCCAGAGTGTGAATGCCATCATCTCCACAGTGTTCAGCAAAGTGCTTCTTACTGTTATTATTTATTCATTTATTTATTTTACTCTATCCTGGAAGCAGGTTGCATGTAGGAGAGATTGGCCGTGGGGCACCTTGAGGTTGGGAGACACTTGACGGGCTTATATTAGGAAAGGTGGCAGGTGATTCCTGAGAGCCACACCCCCAAGTCCAGCAAGGTGCCCGGTAACCAGCAGCCACTGGTGTCATAGTATATATATCACTATAGAAGCACTCACAGTATTTTATACCAGGGTGATAGAAATGGCGGAGGGTGCTGTGTAGAGGACCAGGGAGCAGACTCAGCTGGAGCACTCTGGCTGACACTTCTTGTCTTCTTGTTTTGTGTTCTAGTCTCAATGGCTTCTCTTCATTTGGATTTTCCTGTTGAGTTCCTAGTTCTGTCAGCACACCTACTGGAAAAGCACCCAGAAAACTTCCTTTGCACTACAGTCACTGCCTTTGAGATAAGGGTTAGGTTCTATAGAGGTTGTGACTCCTGGAGGCTTACAGAACAGGAGAGACAGGTCAGGTCAGTAGGTGGGGTGACAGGCAGACCAACATCAGCTATTTGCACCTCTTCAGTTAAGGCAGCTTGCCAATGCATACATGTTCTTCACAGTGCGCTTGGCTTTCTGGTGCTGTACCACAGACTGCCCAAAATCTTTCTTTACTCTAATGGTGCCCTCATCGGCCCTCCCCTGCAGAGCCCACTGATGACATAGCTTGGCCTCACACCTGCCCAGCACCACTTGTGGCACTTTAATTCTCCCTGGTGGAAATGGTTGGTGTAGATCCTGTGAGCATCCAGCATACAGAGGCTGTCCTTGAGAGGAAGTGCCAGTCCCACCATGTGACTTCATGTGGATTCAAACCCAGTCACGTTGAACCTTCCTTGTGTGTTTGCAGTGGAAGGACCCAGCTGTGCTGATGGAGCACCTGGTTAGGTTTCAAAATTGGGCCAGGATTTACATGTACATGGAAAATTTCTATGCAGAGAACTCTCTTATGAATTCTTTCATGGTTGAGTGGAGCATCTGGTGAAGACCTTGCTATGTGTGGAGAACAGAGACTCTTGCTAGTCATGGCAGTGGAAAGATGGCTTCCCTCCTCAGAACAGTGGGAGAGGCGACTATTGCTAAGTGGGCAGAACTAATATTCTTATCTCCCAAGTGCTGAAATTTGTGCTCTTTAACCCCACTGTGTCCACCTTAAGGCCCACTCTCTCGTGTCTGAATTGGTAAATTATAATTGCTTTTTCCTTCCCCTTCCTTCTTTTTTGTAAATTTGCTTTTTAACACAGACCTGTTAGGTCTCAGTCTTGAGACTTGCTCTGCCTGCCTGTGGGCTGTCGCTGGTGCTCTGTGTCCTAAGGACAGAGAATACAGCCCCACAACTGCTATTCGGGGTTCACTGCTGGAAAGCTCTTTAGGAACAGACATTGAGAAGGGGGAACCTGGGATCTTCTCAGGCAGGCAGTGTGCACATTACTGGCTATTCTCTACCCAGCACTCCCCTGAAATGGAAAAGCAGAGCCCTATGCCCTTCCCTGTGGACACACACTTGCTGGGCTTCCAGGGTCTGCAGCGCTCTTAAGGTGCTGACATCCATGGGCTGGTTCACAGCCACCATAGGTGGCCGCTCAGCCAGACACTTGTGCATCATCAGTGGCTCCTGAGGAAGTGGGCGCTCTTCTCAATGGTTTCCTACCTCTGAGCAGAAGCAGGGATGAACAACGTGATGCTGGGTCACAACATAATATACTGGGTTACCCATTGTGACAGAAAGTTCAGGAGTTGTCTGTGTGGGACCAAAACCCAAGCCAAGCCCATTTCCTCTTTTGCTAACATTTGTTTCTACTTGGAATTCTTTCTGCTTCCCACAAATGACTCATGCCCCTAGCCTCAGCATGCTTTCCCTCAACCAATGGACCAACTCTCTCAAACTGTAAGCCCAAATAAACCCTTCCCACATTAAGTTTGTTATTGCAACTTCATACAATCCCCAAGTTGATTATGGCTTAAGCTGGTGAGGTGTCCTAGGGAGAGAAAGTAGAAGAGAGATGCATTAAGATCTTGATAGTTAATAGCAGATGTTTTGCTCTCTCTTGTACTTTGAGGGGAGCACCCAAGGAACTTTCAAGTTTAAGGGCACCAGCAGATTGTGAAGACAAACTGGGAAGAGGAGGAGGAGAAAGAGGAAGAAGAAGAAGAAGAAGAAGAAGGAGGAGGAGGAGGAGGAGGAGGAGGAGGAGGGAAGAAGAAGAAGAAGAAGAAGAAGAAGAAGAAAGAGGAGGAGGAGGAAGAAGAAGAAGAGGAAGAAGAAGAGGAAGAAGAAGAAGAAGAAGAATAAGAATAAGAAGAAGAAGGAGAAGAAGAAGAAGAAGAAGAAAGAGGAGGAGGAAGAAGAAGAGGAAGAAGAAGAGGAAGAAGAAGAAGAAGAAGAAGAAGAAGAAGAAGAAGAAGTGTGGAGGATCTAGAAACCATGCCAGACTTGAATGTGTCTAGCTTGAACTTTTAAAGATCACCCAACAGTGGTATCCAGTAAGCAGGTACAGAAGCGACGTCTGAAGGAAAGCCTGAGAGTGTTCAAATGGTCACATCAGACCATGAGCACAGATGAGCAGCATCAATATGCAAGGGTTGATGGGAAGAGGACAGAGCATGAGGAGAGCCAGCCACAAGGGTGGATATGCAGATATGATGACAAAATGGCCGATACCGTGAGGCCATGGTCAGGACAGTAATGATGTGGAATTAAAATGGTGCTTCAGAATTAAGTGCTAAGGGGTCACTGTCCATGTGGTGGGAGTGGTTGGAGTTGTGTAGTGGGGAGGAAGTAGAACTAGGGGCAAGAAGGAGTAATCCACATAGCAAGGTTCAGATGAACTGGAGTGGATGGGCTAGCTGCAAGAGAGGCGGGTAGAGTGAAGGGGGTTGTGGGAGGACCAAAGAGCACAAGGAACTAGAGGAGAGGCAGAAGGGCAGCACTAATAGCCCAGGAAAGCTTTTCTGAGTGAAGGATCTGGATTATGGAGACTTGGGTGAGAATTCAGCAGAGTACATTCCCGAGGGACTCAAGACTCTTCTTTTGTTGGGGGAGGGGCACACAACCCCAGTCCATTGTGACTTGTCACTGGCTAGGGGGTAGATGGCTGACAACATTCTCTTCAGTTAGGATTCAGATGTGAAATTTCCCACACGCCTGTGTGTTGAATCCCCAGTTGTTTGGCAAGAGGGAATGTTTGTGGACCGTTGAGAAGGTAAGCAAGTTGTATGCATGATGTGAGGGTTATAGCCAGGTTTGGCTTCCACTCTCAGTGTTTTGTGAGCTACTTCGATATGAGTAAGACACAGTATAAACTTCCTTGGATTTGAGCCAATCTACTCCAAGCACCGTGTCTTCTCACCATGGTGGACTCCACCCTCACTCCACAATATCCCCCAATCCTGAATAAAGCCTACCTCCTGGCAGACATGCGCAGATTCCAGCACCAAGCAAGCAGACATGCGCAGACTCCAGCACTAGGCAGACATGCGCAGACTCCAGCACCAGGCAGACATGCGCAGACTGCAGCACCAGGCAGACATGCGCAGACTCCAGCACCAGGCAGACATGTGCAGACTCCAGCACCAGGCAGACATGCGCAGACTCCAGCACTAGGCAGACATGCGCAGACTCCAGCACCAGGCAGACATGCGCTTAGGTGATACATTGCTGTGGGAATAGAGTTATAGAGCAGACATGCCTCTCCTCCACCATAGTAATAGGAAACATTCATTCAGATATGTTACCCTACAGGGTAGAAGGGATGCAGTTGACTTTAAACTGACGAGAAGTTGTCTTGGCAATAAAATTATCTTATCATACTTGCCCTTAAAAGTAAGGTAAAACCAGGAAAGGCAGCCAGAGAGACGCCCTGGGAGGAAACCCCAGATTTAAAGCAGGAGGGGTCTGGTGTGGGCTTGAAGACACAGAAACTGGGTAAAGGGAAGAAGTCAGGCTCTGGAAATGTGAGGAAAACCAAGCTGAGCCCAGGTCTAGGGAAGGGAATGGAAGAAGAGTATCAGAGCGATTGAAATGAGCTCTGAAGCACGTCCCCACCAGACTCCGAGCTCGTCTGCAGGAGGACGGACACTTGCTCTAGGCCTTATGACACAGGGAACGAGGAACCCAGCCAGTCCACATTGTACTTCTGCAAGGTGACATACCAGCAACATCCTGAGTGCATAAACTTGCAGGAGGGTGTGGTACTCGGCAGCAATGGGAAATGATGTGTGTGTCGTTCGTGTAGATTAGCAACTGTTACATGGATTTTGTGCTGGATTTTCTGTGTCCAGGTGGGTTGAAGGCTTTATCGTGTGTGATCAGGATAATAGCCCTGTTGTTGGTGACACAGGGGAGATGAGAGATGACATCTTGGGATGAAACCTTGGGAATTTGAAACCTGATAGGGGGATAAAGCTGAAGATATGTTCTAGAAGGATAGGGGTTATTTAAATTAGCTATTACATGGTGTGTGTGTGTGTGTGTGTGTGTGTGTGTGTGTGTGTTCGTTCCATGGCACACATGTAGGGATTAGAAGAATCAGTCACCTCCTCCCAGAACTCAGGCCAACCAGTCTTAGAGGCAAATGTCTACCCTGAGATCTAGAGTGTGTTCTAAGGTCTAGCTCTCATTGGCCAAATATCATAAAATCAACTCTTCTTTTTAATATAAAGCCTCTGGAGAAGGCCAGGGATGGAGCTTGCTTGGTAGAGTGCTAGCTGAGCGTGCGTGAAGCCCAGGGTTCCAGCGCCAGCTGTGATCAACAGGGCAAGACACATGCTTGTCACTTCAGCACACAGGAGGACAGGCAGGAGGATCAGAAGCTCAGGGCCACCCTTGGATACCTAGCAAGCCTAAGACCATCTGGAGACGGGAGACTCTGTTTCAACAAACAAACAAGCATATCAGTCTTATTGATAAAAAAAGCCTCTAAGAAGTGACTTTTCATGAGTTTTTGTAACATGTTTAGTTCTCCACCATATGATCTTAACCTGCCTAAGGCACAGTATGATAACCGTATCCGCCTTAGTCTTCAGTGCACCAGCTGTGCTCCACCGAGCCTTGATATGCCTTTACCTTTTCAGTCTCTGTAATGGTCTTGGTCCCACTTTGGTATGAGTTATTGTAAAGTGGAGGAGGCCAGTTGATTTCTCTTTGGGGTGCTGGAAGACACACAACTGCTGATGTCTGATCACATTTAATTGTTTTCACTTACTTTTCTTTTTTTTTATTGGATATATTCTATATTTACAATTCATTTCCCTTTTTCTGGTTCCCCACCCCCAAAGGTCCCACATGCCCTCCCCCCCCCCCCGCCCCGCTCCCTCATCCACCCCCTCCCACCTCTCTGTTCTTGTACTCCCTCACAATGATGCTTTGGTCCATTCTAGCACCAGTGTCCACTCCTTTCTTCTTGTCAGACATCACTTGGTATATGATTTATGTCTTTGGTGTTCCAAGATTCTAGGCTAATATCCACTTATCAGTGACTGCATACCATAGGTATTCTTTTGAGACTGGGTCACCTCACTTAGTATGATGTTCTCCAGCTCCATCCATTTCTCTAAGAATTTCATGAATTCATTGTTTCTAATGGCTGAATAGTACTCCATTGTGTATTCACTTACTTTTCTGAACTTCTTTATGAAAATCAAGTGTTGAAGCACCTGCAGCTCCCACTCTAACATCTTTCCTTGGGGGGAGGGCTTGGGGAAGGGGGGACTCAGGAAAGGGGGGAGAGTCCCACGAGGTCATAGCTGAGGCTTCTATGCTCATCGGGAAATGGCCCTGAGATACAGAGTCTGATTTTGCTTCCTGCCTTCTTAGTTTTACTTTCCCCTCCCAAAATAGCATGCTTGCCCTGCTCCTCCTTCAGTCGGAACTCCGCAGTTGTTCAAGTGGCAGATCCCATCTCAGATCACCTTCCAGAGAGCCATTTACCAGCAGAACCCACAGAAAATGCCTCCACCTGCATATTTTCGTCCTCTAATAAAATGAATCCTCATGCATTATCTCATTTGGCCACGAGACTGATTCTGCTGGGATAAGCAAGATAGATAACATTAGCTCCACTTGATAAATAATGAGAGAATTAGTGCTTGGTGAGGTTCAGGAACTAAATCCCAGTGGCACAGACAACAAGAGGCGTGCGAGATCCTCGGTCCAGAATTCAGCCCCCCACCCCAGCTGGGAGGGCTCACTGAACCTTGTGGATTCTCCCCTGCTGGATTACAAACTTCCAGGCTCATCCAGATGCCCTGGCTTCTCATTGTGTGGACACTGGGACTCTGCACAGAGCAGGCAATCCCTAGGTGTCCATTTCCTGCAGTAATGTGAGTGGAGGTTAATGTAATTCTATGCAAATAGAACCCTGAATACTTTTATCCTCTTGACACGGGCTCCTCGACTCCTCCCCTCTCACTGTGGCAGACTGAGCCTCCGTTTTCTTCTTCAGAATGAGTACAGGTCCTACTTTGCCTGGCAAGAAGATGCTTTTTGGTTTCCCATGATGCTGTGTTGCTACCCACAGTACGAGGGGGTGGAAGGCTTCTACTTGCCTTCGCACTACATTAACTATAGACATCAATCATAATCAGTCAGCATTGCCTGCTATCATTGCTTCCCTGACTGGTTTTGAGGTACCCTGTGGGAGCTTAGTAGATAGGACCTGGTGGCTGACAGATGTGCCAGCTGACTGTTTATCTGGGAAACCCAAGTTTGGGTGAATTGTGGAATGCTTCGGTAATAATTGTGCTCTGACAGAAAAGTCACTAAGAAACTCCTCTACTTGCCCTGTGTGATTCTGCATGTGACATTCTGCTACTTACTGTGTCATGAAAGTGTCACTTCGGGGCTTTGACTTATAATCTGTCTGCATCTAGTTCATGTGCCACACTCTTTGCCCATTTATAGTGCATGATCATGTGGCTCTTAGCATGTTTGCAAGCATTCAGGGGCACTTACAACCACTGTGATTCAGATCAGAGCCACTGAATGCAAAATGTGCACGGCCCTCCCTAAAGAGCCCACACGAAGTCTTGTCCATCAAGGTTCACACTGGCTTCCCTGAGGTCCTAGAATATACTGATCTCCATTCTGTCATTGTTAAGATTTGCCCATTGTGGACATTTCAAATAAATGGGGTCAGCAATATGAGACCTTTGAGACTGGCTTCACCTAGATATCTTCCAGGGTTACACACTTGGGAGCATGAGGAGTTTCTTTGCCCCATTTTACTGGTGTATTGCACAGTCTGTGTTTATCTGCCCTCCAGTAGGTAGATCTCTGTTTCCATATCTGGTCTATTGTAGATATTCTCGCCAGAACTTTCCCTCTATATGCGTTTGCATGGGAATATGTTTCTACTACTCTTGAGTAGATATCAGGGAGTGGATTTTCTGAGATGTACATCTCTTCAACATGTTGAGAAACACCAAGCTATTTCTCAAAGCAGCAGCTGTTCCATTTCACACCCCGGACCAGCCATACATAGGGACTTCTGATTTTGGCCTCATCAACTTCTTTTGATGATCAAAACTATCTGCTGAATGTGCAAATAAATGAGGAGTTTGTACTAAAAAGATTGATGAACACCGTGAGCCCTGCAATGGTCTGAGGTCTTGCCTGTGTCTAACTGCAGCCTCTGATGTATATGATGGGCGTGTGTAATAGAAAACAAGAACCTCTCCCCACGGGGTTTCCTGCTCCCTCTGAGCTCTCCAACTTCAGAGCAACTGGCGGTGCAGATGAGTTCCATTACAGGAATCAGCACTCTCCTCCCGTTTCCTCACTGGTCACTATTCCTCAGAGTTTCCTCAGTGGTCACTATTGCTGAAAGAAAGGTCACCAGGGCCATTCCTGTGGACTGTTTGAAATTGTATAACATATATTAAAAATCAAATACCTCTGCTGAGAATGCAGAGCAGATGACCCCATGGTCAGGTACCACACCACTGCACGTTCCCTGCTGCTTGCTGAGACCTGAGGGCAACAGGCGTCCAGGACTAGTGGGCAGGAAGAGAAGAGTGAACTGTCAGAAGGGAGAGGAGTCTTCCCAGGCAAACACCCTGGAGAGCGCACACGTGGTAACTCCTGCGCTGTGCAAATTACAATTCAAGCTGATGTTGCCTCCAGATTCTTTGTGTGTATGTGTTTGCTTGTGTGTGTGTCTGTCTGTGTGTGTGTGTGTGTATCTGTGTGTGTGTGTACGTTTATGAATGTGCATAAGTTCATGCACAAATGTATGTGTCAGCCTCTGGAGGCCAGACAGCAACCTCTGGAGTCATTTCTCGGGAGCTTGTCACTTTATTTTTGAGATAAAGTAATCTGTCTCTCCAGTTTCTCTTCCATATCCTAATACTGAGAGTTTCACATCATAAGAGAAATTTGACAGTGGTGCCAAGTTTTTATTAGTTTAGTGAGATGAGATTTAGAGGGAGAGGCAATAAATATATATATAAAAGAAGATTTTAGGGACTGGAGACAACTCAGTGGTTGGTTATATTCTTTTAGAGGCCCTGAGTTCAGTTCTAAGCAACAACACCTTGTGGCTTTCAACCACTTGTAACTACAGTGCCAATGGACCAGACACCCTCTTCTGGACTCTGCCAACAATTGTACATACATGCACATGTGCACACACACACACACACACACACACACACACACAGAGAGAGAGAGAGAGAGAGAGAGAGAGAGAGAGAGTTTAAAAAATAAAATAAATCTAAAGAGAACATCTTATTACTGTAAAGTAAAGTGTTTAAACTCTTAAAATCCTGGCAGGCAATCAGCTGCAAACACCCTTCAGCTGCCTTCTTAGGGTCTAGCCTTTCAGTGGCTCCATTCAAGAGGTGAGGACTCTGAAGTCCTGGCCCTCCATGTTGGCTTCCTGCAGCTTTAGAGATGTAAATCATGCTGAGGAGGGGCGCTTGGTGTGAGCATTTCTCTTGGGAGGTCTCTTCTGAGAAGTCTTGCTTTGTTCTCACTGGCCTGCATGCTCAACTCCTGTGAGGCTCTCCGGTGGTGCTGTTCAGTTCAGCAGACGTGTGTGCGTGTGTGTGTGTGTGTGTGTGTGTGTGTGTGTGTTCTCATGCGTGTATGCATATGTCTGGGGATATATGAGTTTGTGCACATGTGCATGTGGAAGCCCGAGGTCAACACTGGGTGTCCTCCTCAATCCTTCAACCCCCGAAGACTTGAGATTGAGTCTCTAATCGAACCTGGAGCTCCCAGGTTTGGCAAGATTGGCTGGCCTATAAGTCATACCAATTCTCCTGCCTCAGCTCCCCAATGTTAGGGTTGCAAGTGTGCATTGCAATGTCAGGCTTTTCTGGTGGGTTCTGGGGATCTGAACTCAGGTCCTCAGGGTTCATGCACTTTACCATCTCCACTGGCCCCCGACACAGCCTGCTGAGTCTCAGCTCAGTACAGAACTCTGCCGTGTATTATGGCATTCCTGTAAGAGGGTTCTTGGAGGGAGGGGCTCGTTCTGTTTCTCACATAGCAGAACACTTCTCCTCACCACATCTTTTTGCTCAGATACAGACTGCAGAAAAGAAAAAAAAAACATCTTCTGCGGGCATCTGCATGTCCATGAAGCAGCCATTTTTATGTCTCATGCCTGGCAGCAATTTCTGTTCAATTAAAGAGGGATGAGCCATTCCTAGAGAAAACTAAATTCCCCCAAGAAGTTGGAGAGGAATCATCTGAGTGGCTCTGTGGATGGGCGCATCTCTCGGCAGGGCAGGAAGGTAAGATTTGATATAATACTTTCCTAAAAATCCTGAGTGGATAAAGCGGTCTTGGGAGAAAGTTCTGGATATAGATTACCTGTGAAGAGAATAAAGAGAATGATCACCGAAGATTTTTCATCGCCGTAAACAAATAATTTGTGACAGGGCTCTACGCACAAACCACAAATAGGGCCAAGAATTAGAAGCGCCCCGAGCGGCGGCGTGCGCATAGATCACGAGGCTGCCGTAATGAAGATTATCTGATAAAGATCACAATATGACGGCTTTCCTTTCGCACCGGCTGCTGAACAGCCAGAAACGGTTTTCTGCGGCCGGCCGGCTATTGATCCAGCCCTCTCCTGTCAGTGATGCAGTTAATGGAAATTCCGCAGGCAAATAAAAGCTGCGTTCCGTCTTCATTTTCTTCTGAAATATGAGCTGGTCCTTTGTACTCCCGACAGTCATTTATAACTCATTTTCCTTTATTGATGTTTATGAGCTGGAGCATAAAATGATTCTCAAATGCAGTTTAATTGAGACAGCGGTTGACACTGTACCCGTGATTACTGATGGTCCGTCGGCGGTGTGAGGACCATGAATCAAGGTTTACTTTCCACCGGTCTTAGAGGCAGCACACGATATCCTTAAAAAGCAACTGGGCTGGAGCCGAAGAAATGTCTCCATTTATCTTCATAGGCGGCAGGCAGGGAGCGACCAGTCCTTACGGTCAGCTGCTGCCGAGCCGGCCCTGCTTCTGGGTACTTGGCATTCAAGGACTCACTCTCCCAGTGTGAGAAAGTTCTTCTCAAATAAAAATCCCAATTATTATTTTCTTAAAAAATAGTTAGTGCTAAATTATGAATCTGAACAGTCACGGGAGAGCAGGCTGCCAGGCACAACAGAACACAGCGCGAGGGGCGGCCCAGCCGCTCAATTCATTCGTAAAATGGTGCGGGCAATCAATACTGTGGAGAAGTATTTTTTATATGCAGTTATTAACTCATAAGCTACAGTATATCTCATCTCATTTCGACAACAGCTGAGGTCTCCATCTCCCCCTGGAGACCCCTGCAGGTCCCATTATGAGAACTATAAATAATATGTGCTAATGAGATATGAATTGATTATGTTGGAAAAGCTGACATTTTCATCCATCATTCTAAATGATGTTTAACAATGGATTACCAGCCAGTAATTCCTCTGATATGAGATTAAATAAAATAGCCGGCTGTTTCAGCAGGCTAGCTCAAGGAGACGGCGATAAATCTGCTCAATTACTGTATTACCAATCCGTTTTTCACTGCTAAGGATATTATTATTTCATTTAGACTTGTTCATGCATCATAGATTATTTTATTTCAGGCAGTCAATGGGAGAAACTGCAGTGTTTTATTCAGTGAGCCGTGGCGCAGAGGGCTTCGCTTAGAGTACAGTAACTGTCCCTCGATGGGCAGGAGAACCCCGGGAGAGGCCAGGCAGCTGTACCCCCCGGGCTGAGTGGACCACGTGTGAGCTGCATCGAGAAAGAAGCCTTTTGCTTCCAACCTAATTTCCTTTACTTATCTGAAAAGTCTCAACCAAAGGATACTGCCTAAGAAACTGATCGATTGGAACGAGGTTATCAGGTCTTCTAGGCCCTCATCTCGGTCCTGTGGTCTGCTGAGAATTGGATCCTGCAGCCTATCCTTTGGCCTGGTAAATTACGTTAGCGACCACTGCAAGACAAAGGGTGGCCTTTCTCCTTGTGCGAACTGACACACAGCACCCATGCTCTCCTGCTGAGAAACCAGTGGGCAGGAAGTGTTTCCCATCGGCTAACCCTGTAAGCACCCTCGGATTTCCCAGCAGTCCTATGACCTCCCTGGCTAACAGAGGAGTGGGTGATCTTCAAGACTCAAGAAATCTGATAAGAAATCACCTATTCTTCAGTGACGGGATGAGGCCAAGGCCAGAACCTGTCTCTCCAAGGAAGCCACACCAGCCAGGGGGATGAGAACTCTGATACCTGTGCCTGCCTTTTGTGGACAGCTCAGGATACCAGACATTGGCCCCGGTGTACTTTTGGGGAACATAGACATCAGCCTAGGTCTCCTGCCTCCTGCTGTGGGAATCACAGCGATGCAGGAGTGAGATATACCTTGAAGCTGTCCACATGCTCCTATCAGAAGTATGGGGGGCAGCCCAGTCTGCAGGCGGGAACTGGGAACTGCCTCGCCTCCCCTCCCCTCCCCTCCCCTTGCCTCCCTTCCCCTCCCCCTCCCTCTTCTTCCTCCCCTCCCCTGCCCTCCCTCTCCCTCCTTCCCTCCCATCCCTTCCTCTCCTCCTCCCCTCCCCTCCCCTCCCTAGGAAGCCTTGAGACACTTTCCTAGGACTTGCTAGGACATGCTCCAAGGGGACTTTTACTTAGTAACCGTGAGATCGGGCCATCTGAAGCATGTTCGGTGGCTTCCTCTTCTCTGTCCCTTTCTCTGCTTTGGCATCCTGCACCTGTCACAGGACAGCAGCCAGGTGCAAGGAAGCCTTTGACCAGGGTCTGCAGACCCGAGATCCCAAAATAAACTACTGCCAGAATCGGACCCCAAGGGTTTAGAACCCCACAATGTTCCATTGAGAAGCTATTGCTTGTGGTCACATGGTAAGTTAGCTGCCCTGGTGGCAGATATACATCCTGGCTGAACAGAGGCAGGTGTGGGGACATGGGATAGTTGTTCCTTAGTTGACATGGCTGATAACCATCCCCCCTTGATTGCAGCTTTTCTGGGTGTGTGTTCAGAGAAGCTCAGCATAGTTGTAGAATGCCAAATGGGGGATGGTGAACTCCCAAGTTTCTCCGCAGCGTTTGAACTATAAAAGGGGGCGGAGCTCAGTCCTCATCTGTTATGCCATGCAGCTGTGCTGGCCCTCTAACCGATTCTTCCCGTGGCCATGAACTTCTGACCTGTGGCAGGAAAGCCTTGTCCCAGCTGACCCATACCAGGAAGCACTGTCCCCGTGCTGGAGAGCAGCTGGCCTACTAAAGGCATGTGGTGGTGAGGTGAGGCACTCAGCCAAGGGCCCAGGAGCAGCCCCAGCTGGGCTCTCTCCATCCCTTTACACCTGTTGCAATGAGACCTGCACTTTCTCTCCAGAAAAAGTCAGGTTTTATTCTCACTCTCTGAATCTAAGCTAGCCTTATGGATTACTCAAACTTAGAGACAGCACATACCTGGTGCTGAATCCCAAGACAGCGTGAGTCCTAACTGTATGGGCTTCTTACATCATGACACTTAGCTTTCATTTAAACGCTGCTTCAGATGTGAAGGTGTTTTTAAAGTGAAAAAATATTTAAACAAAGTCTAGGAATGTGGAAGACTAGCCCTAGCTGCGAATGGCCTTGTCCCCATTAGATTGTCTCACTAAACTCTGTGCCTAGTGCCATGGTCCAAGGTTCAGTGCAGTCCTCAAGGAATCTTGTGACTGAGCACGGAAGCAGCTGGATTCCAGAGCTCTCTGTGCTCCTTCTCCTTGAAGATACTCAGGAGAGAGATGCTTGTATCTATGAACCAATGTCCCTCCCCGTGTTTCTGTCGCTGTCTTCTGTTGCTGTGCCTATTTTCCTGACCTCCAGGGTCTTTCTTCTCACTGGTTGGAGTGACAGTGCAGTTGGAGAAGACAGTGATGCCATCTCTACTCTCAGTGACATGACTGTGGAGCAGAAAGCAAACCACATGTGACACACACATGTATACATGTACACTCATATATACATACATACAAATATACACATACATTCATGTACACACATACACACATGCACACACATATGCACATGCACACATAGGCATATATAAACATACATACATGTACACACATATACAAACAATACATGAACACACATATACATACATACACACACATATATACATATACACATATACATATACACATACACATACACACATGACACATACTCATATATATACACATATATACACATACATACACATATGAACATGCACACATACACACATATACACATACACACATATACACATACACATCTCTAGACACACAGTAGCAATGATCTTACTTTTAGGAAACAGTACAGGTGACAGTGGAAATACGGTAAGTATTTATTGCTTTACACAATCAAACATAGTGCTTACCATTGGTGACTGTGGTAGGGTGGGAAACTGTGATTGCTCTGTTACTTTGTGATATAAGAGATTTCTTCTCATTCTGGATAGTCTTCTTCTGTGAAAATAAATTAAATTAAAATTAAAGAACAGAAAAAAAATTAAAGAACAGAGTCTTCGATCTCTATACGGAACTTTGGACTCATTTAAACATCAGTTTTCTCTTATACAAGATGAAGCTTCCTGGCGTGTGTGGGGAGAGATGAAACAGCCTTCATTACAGTGTGCATGAATGGGCTACATATCAATAATGCACCAAGTATTGAATTATCACATATATATTTTATTAGGAGGAGCAGAAATTGCAATAAATATATCCCTTTAGCCCCCTTCCATATCAGCTTGAGGGACAGAGTTCTCTTCTCCAGTGAAGAAAGGGTATCTTGTCCCATGTAAGCAGGAGAGGTTCTTCCATGTCATGAAATCTCAAACTCAAAGCCCACAGAATTTCTTGATTCTATAAAAATAGACTACCTCACTTCCTAACCCTGTGCTCAGCAGGGAAAGCTGGCTGGTTCATCTTCTATCCCTGTGTGAAGCCTTAACTGGGCTATCTAGGAAAATAAACACAAACCAACACAGGCCACCTCACAAGCAAGTGGATATGGGCTTCTTTGTAGCCCGTATAAATCCTATATGTGACATGCCTATCTTGGAAGTATACTGCATGTGACATGCCTGACTTGGTGATATATCTGAGAATGCTTAGATGACATCAACTCTGGATTAAAAATTATCACGAGTTCAATCATTGTCTATTGACACAACATTTGAGAAAATTAATCACTCAAATGTTCAACTATAAATACAGCAATAGTTGAATACAGATGACTGAATTTCAAGTAATGTCATCGCAGGGGGGAGGGGCTCCTTTCACCCCGTTTTAACGGTTGAAATGCTGAATGTAGGGAGAATGTTAGTACTCGGGCTAAGACTGAACAAGTGCTGACTGCAGCAGGAAGACACAAAGCCTGAGTTTGCAGCTCGGCCTCTAGTGCTCCTCAGCTCTATTTAGCTTATTTGGGTCCAGTTTTAAGCCTAATTCTCTTGATTGTCCCGGAGTATAAAAGTTCTAGGCAAATGACACAGAGAGCATCCAGTCTCCATGTACAGTGATGATGAGAACCATGATAGCCACAGTGACAGAACACACACCTGATGCTAAGTCCTTGACCAGGCTCTGGAGGATAAAGATGAGATGCCCACCCCTGGAGAACCAGCTCGAGGGTGACTCAGCTGAGATAGACTGTCACACTGAGGTCTTAGGAAAGAGGATGGCAGACCATATGGCCCAGTGGTGACTGATGTCTTCCTCCTGTGTGTGGTGGGTCCAGCAAGGCCTGGAAGAGAGAACCATCCCAGAGAATCACCTGTAAAGGAGATGAATGGGATGGTCTGGAAACGTAATCCTTAGCCTGCAAAGGAAACCCAGGTACTTGCAAGGACGGACATCATCCTTCTATGCCTTTTAGGTCAGCCAGTGAATCAGTCAAAATGAATAATAAATATACTTCCTCAATCCATGCTCTGCGCTAAAGGACCTTTGTATTAAATATGAGGCTTAGGTCAAAGTTCGTACTTTTGCTAGGGAAGTCCGATCGCTACAACATCATTTATTTAAAAGCTGGCCTTCCTCCTTTCAATTGCTTTTTTATCTCTGTCAAAAATCAGCTGGGCATGTTTGTGTGGGTCTGTTTCCGGGCTCTCTATTCTGTCTCATTGATCCACGTGTCTGCGCCGGGCTCCCCGTCTTGATGAATGCGGCCATGTGGGAAGCTGAGCATCGGGAGCATAATTCTTTGGAAAATTTATTTTGATTGTCTTGGGGGCTTTTTCTTTCCAGTAAGCGTCTGGATAAACCTGTGGCTATGTACAAATTGCATTGCTTAAATTTTGATAGCAAGTACATTTAATTCCTAGGTCAGTTTGGGAAGAATTGACACCTTTATTTTGTAAACTGTCACAGGCTTTGGACACCGTGTCTGTCTGCTTATTTAGTTTTGTTTTCTCTTAATCAGCATTTTGTAATTTGGAGGATATAGAAAGCTCTCCATGCTTCAGTGGGCTCATATCTAAGTACGCACTGGGATCTGGAGGTCTTTTCGATGGAATCACGCTCTAAGCTTTGATTCCACATGTCCTTTGTTAGTATAGAAAAATCCAGTGGCTACTTTTATGCTGAATTTGTGTCTACCAATCTTGATGAATTCAGTCATTAGTTCTATGACGTCTGTTACGGAGACCTCCATAGTTTTCCCATGGGCAATTTTATCTTATGTAAATGTTCTTTTATGTCTTTTTAATCTATAGGTCATTGCTTGTTTTCTTTGTCTTTATTCTGGCCAAAGCTTCCAGTTTTGATGAGTAGCAACAGTGAGCATGGGTGTCCTTCCTTCTTTCTGATCACAAAATAAAAACATTCCATTTCTTACTATTAAGTGTTGTATTAGCTGTTGGTTTTTTTTTTTATGCTAAAGCAATTCACATCCAAATCTAAGATAATGACTTTTCACTGTGAATGATCTCTCTCTCTGTATACATATACATATATATATATATATATGTGTGTGTGTATTATATATATATATATTTATATATATATTATATATATATATATATATATATATATATATATATATATAATACACACACACACAAATACTATGGTGGTTGACCTGATCTGATGGTATTTATGATGGATTACATTGACTGATTTTTGATTATTGAACCAGCCCTGCACACCTGGGAACAGTGACACCTTTCCATCATCTGTTAGACTTAGTATGCACCTCTGTATTCAATCTGCTCATAGTTTCTTGGGATCTCTATTAGCTACTTTCCCCATCAATGTGATATCATACCTGAAAGAAGTAACTTACAAGAAGGAGAAATATTTTTTTTTGAGACAGTACATTGCATTGTGGCAAAGAAGGCATAGTGGCTGCGGCAGCTCACAGCTCTGAGGCAGACAGTGGGGATGGTTGCTTAAAGACACAAGAGGGAGAGAGATCCACCATGAGTAAGGCTTGGCTGTCACCTCTAAGATATGCCCCAGCAACCTACTGTCTCAAGTAAGGTCCCACCTCCTAAAATTCCCACAAGTTCCCAACAAGTACCATTACCACCTGGTTGCCACTAACCAAACACATGAGCCCGTGTTCTCAGACCTCACACACTTGTGTCTAACTTTTGGGGGTGTCTGATATTTTCTGATCTGTGTCTCTCCTTTCTACATTCAGCACCAATCAAACTTTCAAGGTTTGGTGAAAATCAGGAGGTCTTTAATTACAAGTCTCTCTGCTTAGTCTTTTGGAATAAGGTTTGACACTCTGACTCGCCAGAGGGTGGGGGTCTTCTCCAAGGCTGCTGAAAACAGGGCACCAAGTTGTCAGTTTGTTGTTTTAGTGACTACAGAGTTTGTTCTGGGAGTTTGCCAGCTGCTTGACAAGAATGTTGCTTGACAGTTCTGTAAGGGTTAGATTTCTAATTTATGCTTCTTTTTTTTTTCATCTAACATTGTCAATTCTGCAGAAGTTTAAATGATTCTTGATATTTCCACCAAATAATAACTTTTTGTTTGGTTTTGTTTCAGTGATTTTTCTCTGGTAGTTCTGTTTCCACTTTCACTCCTTTCTGCTCTGTGTTCTCTCTGCACCTTGGTTGTCTCCCTGCTGGGTCTGGTTTCCTTTCTCCATTTTCTGAGGAGAAATTGGGACTCTGTGTGGAATCTTTCTTCTTTGGTGATGTCAGCTGTGAGATTCCTTCCATAAATTTGACAAGTTGAGATGTTATTTTTCTTAAATTGCATATTTGGCATTTTGAATACCCTGGAGATGTCCTCTTGGGTCATTTGGAGGTTGTTATTTCTGTTTGTTTGAAGATGTCTCCACTCACTGCCTGTCATTACTGACTAGCTGGATTCCAAGATGGTTGTACGTGTACACTCTTCTGCTCAATTTCTGTAGATTTGTCAAGGATCCTTTTGTTGCAGGTGTGCTCTGCCTTGGGGAATGTTTGCTAGCTGCTTGACAAGAATGTTGACTGACAGTTCTGTAAGGGTCAGAGAGGTCCCCGTATCAGTTCAACTTTTCTTTATGTTGACAATGAAGACAATGGGGACATGTCACCTGAACATGAAGAGCATGAGAGGACACTGTTTTATTTGGATTCAGAGTTTCAGAGTTTCTGTCTGGCATGGTGAGGAAACTGGGGAAGAATAGAGATACTCAAATCATGGCGGCCATGAAGCCAAGAGCCAGAGCACACACTCAGTCCTCCTTCCCCTCCCCCACTCCTGGCTTCTCTCTATAGGATGGACTCGATACATTCAGTCCCTCTTATTTAATCTCACCCAGAAATGTGCCATAGATGGACCTGATGCATGCATGCCTTAGGAGTAATCCACAGTCCCTGCAGGACAACATTACTGATTTTTTGTTACAAGTTCTGTCTGTTGACTGTGAGGATGACCTGAATGTGTGTGTGTGTGTGTGTGTGTGTGTGTGTGTGTGTGTGTTTTCTTCTCCATTTTACTCAACTTTGTCCACTTTAGAGATTTGTTCTTTACCTTGGCATGCACTGTTAGGGTTGATCCTGTAATTTCACAAAGCCCTGCTCATCCCTAGGAATGTTCTTTGCTCTGATGCCGCTTATTTTGATATTCATACAACCTTGCTTATTTTTTTGTGCAGGTAGCTTAAAATTTTTATTCTCCGGTTTCCTATTTCACACTTCCTGTGGCTACTTGAGCATTCCTTTTCAGACTTTCAGTTTGAGCCATTTATATGTGTGTAAGAATCTTGTTTTACAGAATTTCATCAGTCATCTTTTGAGTGTAGTGGTATATGTATCCACCTAATCATTACATCCTGCTATAAAGTACTTACCACTTAAGCTGAAGTATTGAAACCTTCCTTCCTATCTAGCACCTTAGCTGGGCAACTTTTAAAATCTGCCTTCTGCATTCTCTGAAGAACTCTCTGCTACTGACACAATCTCTTCATGTTTCTTCCACTAGGGAAATAGAAATGTTTCTGTCCTTCCAGAAGGTTATCCGGTTGAACTCTCTTTTGAGTGATCTGTGGTAACACCCTGGCCTCCTTCCTTCAAATGAGACATTTTCTTTATCTGAATCTACCTCCTTTGCTGATGAAATATCAGCTCCCTCCTGCTGGTTATCATTGTTCATCTTTGTCTTCAGATGTCAAAATTTTACTTCTTAAATATTCTCTTTGGGATTTCTTTGGGTTTGATATTTGGGGCTGTTATCTTTGATAACATTTAGGGAATTTTCAGCTGTAATATGTTATTGCATAACCTTTGCCAAAGTACAAGGTTTTTTTTTTTCCAAATGTATCTGTGCCTTCATAATTTCTTCTTTCTCAGAAATGTAATGGTGTAGGTGCTGGGCTTTCTGATTCTGTCCCATGAGCCTTTGCAACTCTCTTCTGTCATCAGTTAGGCAGCTGATAGTCTGTCTTCATGCTGACTGTGCCTTACTCCCTCCTTCCCCATACCCTTGTAGACATATCAACTTTTTGACACTGGGTCACATGTGTCCAACACAAAATCACCAGTACATTTAGAATAGTATGAAATTCTCCAATTAATTATCAGTTTGAGTGTTTTGCCTAAGTGAACATCTTGAATTTGTGTGTGTGGTGCCTGCAGAGGCCAGAAGAGAGTGTTAGATTCTAAGGAACTGAAGGTATAGAGAGTTGTTAACTTCTGTGTGGGTGTGAAATGAGCCAGGATCCGCTAGCAGAGCAACCAGTGTTCTTAACCACGGGCCATGTCTCCAGACCCCATCCATTTTTTTGTAAATCAATTGCACAGTTATTGAGTGTATGAACTTTATGGATGACAATGTTGTGTTATAATGTTGCAAAATTGAGTACAACCAAGAGATTCTTCATTGCTATTTTAATTCTGAATCCTACATATTTCAGTTGTACAGTTAATAATTTCCCCATGGGTCAATTGACAAAGTGCAGTTATTAGATTCAAGTTTCTGTTTTTGAATTTACAAGAGAATGTATAATTGTCTATTCAGCTTTCTAATAGTCCCTTTAGAACTATTAGTGCTGACTCAAACATTTGATTTGCCTCGATGTTTGGAAAGCCAGTTGAATTTCCTTAGTTTTTCAGGTCGCATTTTTCTTGTTGATCATTTACTGTTAATATTCATGAGAGTTTTAGATATCTTGAATTCTTGATTTAACTCTTCCATCTTGCATGTACTCTGTTTTGGGCTATGTGTGGATCCCAGCTTGTTTGTGTGACTTGAATACCAGTGGTACTCACTCCCATCTCAGAGTTCTGTAGAGTGGACTATGTTCTACTTCTGAGACCCACCTGCCCGGCTGGACCTTTGGGTGTTAGTTAAGACTACACTGAGCCTGGTCACTTTCTATCATTGGCTGTGAGATCCTGGGCCTGCCACTACTGAGAAAAATGGTAGCTGTGGCCATCACTGAGTAGGATGGGTCTTGCAGGAATGATTTTGGGTAGGTTATAGATCTATTAGTTTGTGCTTTGATCTGTTAGAATTGACCCCACCTCTATACCCCCTGGAGGCCTTACACATGCCAGACTGTGCTTCCACAGGCTCACCTCAGCCCAGAAAAGCTCTATTCTCTGTCTAGAATAGAGGAGTCTCTGCTTCAGTTGATCATAGATTTGTTGTTTGTGATACTTATGGTTTCATGTGGTGCTTTCCAACACATACTGCAGAATATGAAGAGCCCCAGATCATACCCAGTCAGGAGCCACCGTCTCTCAATCTGTGACTTTGTAGAGTTGTTCCCTGGTTTCTTCAGTTGAGTTTAAAAAGAAGAGCAAGGGGAGAAAAATATGAACCAGCCAGTCTCAAAGCCTGTCTTTTTGTTTTTGTTTTTCTCATGTGAGTATGCACTACTTTTTGCTCCTGGAACTATGTGTGGATACTTAGGTCTGCAATCTTTACACACTTTGTAAATGGTCCCTAAACTTACAGGAAGACAACACATTTAAAACCACATGCATTCTGGTGTTCTCTATTGTCAGGTGATAGATCTGACCAAGGAGTGAATAATTTCTCTCTCTCTCTCTCTCTCTCTCCACCTTACATACTAATCACAATCTCCCCTTCCATTCCTCCCAGTCCTACCCTCACAAATCCCTCTCCTTCCTCTTCTCCTCAGACAATGGAAATTCCCCCATGGGTACCAACCCACCCTATCACATCAAGTTGCAGCAAGAATAAGCACATCTTGTCCCACTAAGGCCTGATAGGGGAAAGGAATCCAAAGGCGGCAGCAGAATTAGAGACAGCCCCTGCTCCAATTATTAGGGGACCCACATGAAAACCAGTCTTCACATCTACTACAACTATGTAGGGGGCCTAGGTCCAGCTTCTGCTTGCTCTTTGGTTGGTCATTCAGTCTCTATGAGGCCCCGTGGGCTCAGATTAGTTGACACTGTAGGTTTTCTTGTGGTATCCTTGACCCTTATGGCTTCTTCAGGCCTATCCTATACTCTTCCACCCCCAAGGCTCCCCAAGCTCCAACTAATGTTTGGCCTGTGGGTCTCTATATCTGTTTCCATCAGTTGTTGGAGGAAGCCTCAGGACACAGTTATGATAGGCTCCCAAGGAATGAATCTTAGAGCTACGGACTGAGCCACATCTGTGATGATCAGAAAAAGCAGTCAGAAGTTCAGTACAGTGACCAAAGGGGGACATGGAAAATCAGAGAGTAGTTAGAAGGTCTGTGAAACTAAAGAGGAGATAGGAAGGCTTGTGGAGAGCTAGTGAGGAGCTGAAGCTCAAATCTGAGAGGAAGTTGGGGTCTGAGGGAAGACAGCTCCCCATAAGCTCTGGCATTTTCCCACTAGAAACCATAATCCCATTCTCCTTGATATGAAAATTGTGGCAATTAGATATTTTAATTTTAGACTCCTAGAGGCAACAGATTAAAATGTATTGGTACGAAATGTTAAGACTAAAACTGCTCTGAAGTTGCCTTGGCCATATGCCAAGTCAACGTGTACAAATGAGTAAAGGTCACGCTGTGGCAAAGTGGGTGGGGGTGTACTCAAGCCAGTGCTTCTGGAGCACATCTGAGAGGCAGGGACCCTGTAAGCAACACTCAGATGACAGAGCCATTCAACATTTTCCTTAAGCATTCTGACTGCCCTAACAACGACTATTTTGTGATTCTGAGATAATCTTTCATGGCAAGTTAAGTTTAATGACATCATTTTCATTTTATTTTTATAGGCACACAGATTACTCTGAGTCCTGTGGTCTGGCAAGCATTTGATTGATGGAGTACAAATAAGCACAAATAAGCACTCCCCCCTCCAGCCTGCTGCCCCAGGGTTAGAAAGTCCTCATTCCTTTTTTTCTGAGGTCAAGCGACGAATGACACAGGTTAAGGGTTTCTATGAAGGCCTTCCTGTCTGGGGAATAGTCAGTTTTACCCTGAAACCTATCAGACCTTGCCCAAATAAAATGATTCTCCTCAGCAAAATTAATTCCTCAGGTTAGAAGAGAGTTTCAGAGTAACATCATCTGAGAAAGGTAAGATGTGAGTGAAAGCTCATGGCTGCCCTTTGAAGACTTAGTCAATCAGGAGTTCAGGTAGATTTCAAAATCTAGTGCTGCTGAGCTAGATTTTAGAATTTGGAAATTGTGACTGGTCAGTGTTCTTACTTCAATGATGAAAGGACTCTCTGAGTCATTCTGCAGCTAAATGCAAATGAATACCTTGTGGTTCTGATACTAGAAAACAGAAGCATGCATAGCACTCACAGTGTTAGATGGTGGTTCAGAGGGTGTATCAAGCATCTGAATGTGCAGCCGGTAGACAACAGGGAAAAAATAAAGTACAAGTAAATAAAAATAATGGGTAGAGATCAAACAATATGTCAATCAAATAAAATGTTCTACAAGAGTAATTTGTGTGCTGGGCGTGGTGGTGCATGCCTGTAATCCCAGCACTTGGAGGCAGAGGCAGGTGGATTTCTGAGTTCGAGGCCAGTCTGGTCTACAGAGCGAGTTCCAGGACAGCCAGGGCTATACAGAGAAACCCTGTCTCAGAGGAAAAAAAAGAATAATTTGTGTGTATGTATTTATATGTGTGGATGCACAAATGTGTGTGGTGTGTGTGTGTGTGTGTGTGTGTGTGTGTGTGTGTGTGCACGCGCAGGCCAGAGGCTTACCTCCTGTGTCTTCCTTGGTCACTTTACAGCAGGTGCTATGAGGTCACTTTCCTCCTTGAATCTGGGGCTTGAATCATTCAAGTAGCATGTTGGGCAGTGAGCCCCGGAGGTCTCATCTGTCTCCCCAAGGAGGTTATAGGCAGACGCCTCTGTGCTCTGCTTTTTCACATGGGCTATGGTGATCAAACCCAGGCCCTTGTGTCTGAGTGGCAAGTGCTTTGCCCACTACGTTTCTGTTTATTTGTTTGTTTAATATTATTGAAGCTATATACTTTTAACTTGTAAAGTGACAGACTTTTCTGTGCAATGCACTAATATATATACATGTATATATAATTATATATACATGTATATATATGCACATATAATATATGTATATGTAACAATATATATGTATATATATATATATATATATATATATATACATATATATATATATATAATTAGATACTTTATTTACATTTCAAATGTTATCCCCTTTCCTGGTTTTCCCTCAGACAACCCGCTATTCCATTCCCCCTCCCCCTGCTCAACCACCCACTCATACCCGCTTCTCTGTCCTGGCATTCCCCTATACTGGGGCATTGAGCCTTCTCAGGACCAAGGGCCTCTCTTCCCTCTGGTGCCCAACAAGGCCACCCTCTGCTACATATGCAGCTGGAGCCATGGGTCCCTCTCCCATGGTGTAACTTCATTTTCATACTGAGAACATTTATAACATCTCTGAGCAATTACAATAATGTAACTTGAAAGCCTTCTAATACTTGACAAACTTTCTATATTCAAAAGTCTAGAAAACCAATATTTACCCACAAATTTGCAAATGTTTTTACTCTCAGTTGCAGCAGGCTTTAAGTTCTGTGAACAAAGACTGTCACTTTGAATTTAGGGAATACCAGCACACCTAACTCCGTGCTTCTCTTCTTACTGCATTGGCTTCTGGGTAACAAAACCATATTTGAGAATCTGAATTTCACAATGCACCTTGTTCTCTCTCTGAACCCGCGGGCCTGGAGTGACTGAGAGAGGAAAGCAATCTCCACGTTTTCATTGCACTTGGGGAGTCAGGTCTCATCCCGACCCTGGGTAATTGAATAGGTGTCTGTTGTGGGATTGCTCAGGAGCCCCAGTCTAATTGGGACTCCGTGTATTTCCCCTGTCTATAAATTAATTTGGGTGAAACGAGACACGTTAAAGTGTTGCCAGCTGTAAGATTAGGCCTGCTAACGACTCCTAGGCCAGGAGAAAGCTGAAAAGAACACACATTTCTGAGCTCTGAAGTGTATTGTAAATTGTAATTCCCGATCCCTGAACTGTATGGGTAGGGAAGCTGAATCAGGTGTGAGATAGTCCAAAGATAGATTTGTATATAATGTTTTAAAAGATCAGAATATATAGAAGCAACAGAACTGATGATTAATCAAATACTTGTAGGGGACCACACGTTAAAACTGGACTCCAGCATAGGCATTGGTAAGAGCGTCCAGCTTCTGATTACAAGGCACTCACAGCCTCTGTATGGGATGCCTATAGCACAAAGAGAAAAGAAAGAAGACCACGTCACCTGGCAGAAAAGCACATGTCACATCAGAGCTTTTCCATTTTCTTTTTTTTTTTTTTTTCAAAAAGAGTACGTGCTCGCAGAGACTTAAGAAGTAAACAACCCAGCAGGAATTATAATGAGCACCTGGCTGAGAAGCCCGGTGGCCCCATCTCCAATCTACCTTTGACAGACAGAGGCTGAGTCCATGTGGTTGTCAGATACATAAAGCATGCTGCCCATGAAGCTTCCCAAGATCACTGTTCCGTATCCTGTTTTGATGTTATATGGAGTATTGAGGGCCCTCAGCGTATGCCCCCTCTTTCTCCTCTTTCTCATTTACATAGTTACATTAGTTTTTAAACAAAATTTTAAGTTGTCAAATAATTATAGTCTCACAACAAACGGTAAGGATAGTTTGAGTAGGTCCTACAAACTCTTCACTCTGTTTTTTCTTTCCTCACTGATCACACCCTGGACAGTAACTATAAAACTCCTAAGCCAGGAATCCACATTGATACCAGGCCTGAGGAGTTGTGTGTCATTCTATACATATAAATTTGTGGACAGAATGACACAGAAACGTTCTAGCTGCACAAAGATTTTCTTCTCGATTTTTATATAGTATAAATTACCCAGTTCCACCTTTGCCATCTCTACCTTGTTAGCCACTGGTCTACAACTCTCGGCTTGGGTGGATTTAGAGATAGGTATCAATAAAATCATACAGGATATGACCTTTGGAAGTCAACCCTTTGTTCAACAAATGCTTTTGGGATTCTCCAATGTCTTTGAAATAATAATAGCAATTTACTCTCATTATTGCTGAATAATATCTCATAGTATGGTTATACCATATACCACATCTTTTAATCATTTTAGGTTGGGTATAAATTTTACATCTTATTAATAAGGTCACACTGGTCATCGGTGTGAAGGATTTTATGTGAACTTATACTTTGATTTCTCTGTGGAAAATGTCCAGGTAACTTGGCTAGTTTCTTCTGTAGTTATATGTTGGTATTTGTTTTTCTTTTAGTGTTTTTCAGGCTGTTCGTAGAAGTAGAGTCTGAGAAATCCAGTTTCTCTGCATTCTCGCGTGTATTGCTTTCTTTTTTTTTTTTTTTTGTATTTTTTTTTAATTTTATTTTCTATATTCTATGTTTACATTCCAAAGGCTTTCCCCTTTCCCAGTTCCCACCCACCATAGTTCCCATAGTTCCTCTCCCCCCCCATCTGTTCCCCAATAATTCCCCCTCCCCCCTCGGTTTCTTTACTAAACTGGAAGCAATCTTTACAGGCCCAGGGTCCTCTCCTTTCTTCTTCTTGGGAATCATTTGACTTGCTATTTGTGTCTTGAGTATTTAGGGCTTCTGGGCTCATTAATATCCACTTATCAGTGATTGCATTTCAGGTGCATTCTTTTGTGATTGGGTTAATTCACTCAGGATGATATTTTCCAGGTCTAACCATTTACCTACAAATTGCATGAATTCATTATTTTTAATTGCTGTGTAGTATTCCATTGTATAAATATACCACATTTTCTGTATCCATTCCTCCTTTGAGGGATATTTGGGCTGCTTCCAATTTCTGGCTATTATAAACAAGGCTGCTATAAACATAGTGGAGCATGTATCCTTATTGCATGCAGGGGAATCCTCTGGGTATATGCCCAGGAGTGGTATGCCAGGGTCCTCTGGAAGTAACATGCCCAATTTTCTGAGGAACTATTGCTTTCTATTTATCTGAGTCACTCTGACAAGTGCGTGGTAGTGATCTCGCAGTCTGGATGTGCAGGTCTGTAGAATCTAGCAATGCCTTTTAGTCGTCTTTCCAGGCACTTACTATTGCTCTGACTGTGAAGTCTCTCCTCAAGATTTTTGCCTCCATTTTAGTTTGGTTCTTTATTTCTTCCACTGTTGAGTTTTGAGAAGACATTATTCTTGATGCCAGTTTAATGTTATTTATGTGACACTTGGTAGAAATAAAATGTATTATATATGTTTACTAGATATCTCAGCCCTCATCTTAGAGATGTTTGTGTGATCTTCTTAACATTTCTACATAAACAGCCATGAGCTCTGCACAATGGAATAGGTTTCTGTATTCTCATTTCATCATTTCTGACTTGCTTCCCTGGATAGGCTTTGGAGGACTGCAGTGAGAGTATGTATTCTTCCCTTGTTTTAGAATATAAGCAATGAATTTCAGCATTGGTCATAGGTTTGTGAAACTCACATTGTCCTTGCCTGTGTCTGTTTCTCTCCGAGGTCTTGCAAGCAGTTATTGATGTCCCCACTTGTTTGTTTCACAGATTGTTATGATGCTGCCATTTTCCTCTTCACGCAGTCGTCTGTGGATTTTGTGGACTGCTTCTCAAATAGTGAGACATCAGATTTGTGGAGTATTGCTGTGGTTTGGGGGCACACCATGGAAAAATTCTGGAACTTTGGACTGGGAAGGCCTTGAGAACTCAGGGCTTAATGGGCTCTTTATGGGATCTTGGAAAATAAGAATGCTAAGAGCAATGGTTAAGTCCAGCTTGAGAAGCCAATTCGCTATCAGGGCCACTCAGGTGATCTTTTGAATTAAGATTCTGTGGTTCTGGTTAGCTAGTGCAGAGAAATTAGCTGTGCTGCTTAAGAGGACCATACCACTGAAGTGACACCTTTCTTTTAATGGGACAACTGACATTGGCCAGCTGGGGTGAAAAGTACATTGGGATTAAGAAGAGACCAGCATCACTGAGGACAATTCTTCTAGGAGTATTTTCTCAGACTCAGTTTACAAGCTATGGCCCAGAGTGGTCAAGGGTACATCTCACACTGGCATAAAGGATCACCAAGGTAGCACTGGTTCCAATGTGTCATGGCAGGTATCGCAAGCTTTCACCTCATCCCAAAGTGGGCTTATTGCTTCTGTCTACTTCTTGGGGGTTTAGCTACCCCCCCATTCCTATTTATCTACTTAACCAAAATCAAAGAGAGAAATGCAGGGTTTTGATTTTAAGAGACACGTACCTCCTACCAGACAACCCACTATCCATTCTGCTCAGTGTGGTTGGGATGAATTCACACACATACATGCATGGGATGAACTCACACACATACATGGATGAATCATACACTTACATGTGTGTACATGAGCATTGACTTGGTTACTTTTCTATTGCCATGACCAAGGCAGCTTATAAAAGAGAGCACACACTTAATTTGAGGCTCCTGGTCCCAGAGGGTTAGAGGTCATGATTATCATGGTGGGGGCCATGATAGCAGACGGACAATAGACTCCAGCAGTAGCTGAGTACCCACATATTGATTTACAAGGGAAAGAGACAGAGACAGACAGAGACAGAAATGCAGAGACTGGGGATGGTGTGGGCTTTTCAAACCTTAAAACCCACCTGCTTGGCAACATAGCTCCTTTAATAAGGCCACACTTCCTAATCCTTTCCAAATATGAGACTATAAGGGACATTCTTATTCAAACTAGCAGACTCTGCTTCCTGGCCCCCAGGACCCTGGCCCTGTCATAATGCATCTATTCCAACTTCCGAGGCTGCCGTGATCTCTCACACTCCTCCACACAGGTGAAAGCACAGCATCTCTTCTGGGACTCAAGGCAATCTGTCAATCATAACCCCCACAGAAAAGAATCACATGCCTCCCACATGCAATAGCACAGGCTATGCATTACTCTCCCCAAGGGAAAGAATGGGAACATAATGAGGAAATACTGGATCGAAACAAGACAGAAGCAGCCGAACTCTACATCCTGTAGTTCCATGCCTAATATCAAAGGACTCCTTCCAGCTGTGCAACACAGCTCCCTCTCTTGGTCTGGTTACACTCCCTGTGTTCAGCGCTCCCTGGCAGTCTCCTCACAGCTCCAGTACCTCTAGCATCATGGGGTCTTCAAGCAATGGCCTCTCAGGGCTTAGTGGCTTTCTTAAGCCTGAAGGAAGATTCCATAACTACTTTATTCCTTTATCCTTCTGACTGTAAAGCCAGAATTTATATGTCCAGTGCTGTCAGCTTCAGATGCCCACTTGGGAAGGAGCCCAACTCCTACCTAGAATTACATTTGTATATCAGACCTCTTGGTTTTCTTCAAAAATGTCAGGATTATCTGCGTGTGATCTTATCTTTAAGATACACTGTTTATTCCATTTTTCTTCAGTCCTCTCCTTATGTCTGTCAGCATAATTTTCCAGTACCCTTTTTCCTCCTTACACTTAAATTTTTAAGTATTTCTTTTTGTCTCAGTAGCTCTTTGTCTCCGTGGGGCTTCAAAAAGGCGATTAGTCGTACTTATGAGACAAAGTTAATATTGGAGGGTCTTGGAATCTCTTCTGCCAACAAAGTTAATTCAAAACCTTTCAATTTCACCCCAGGCTGATTGATAGGACACGGGCAACATGGAGCCGAAGTCTTTGGCCAGTTGCTACTATTGCTCCCCTTGAGAAGCTTTGCTGTCTTCCAAATTCCTGCTAGGATGGTCCGACAAACCCCGATTATAGCTCCCATGGCTCTCCAAACCCCAGCAGTCTCCCACACCTCTAAATGTCACCATGGCAGATCTGTCACAGCAATATTCCACTTCCTGGTGACATCTTCCGTCCTAGTTACTTTTCTATCGCCACGACAAAGCACAGTGACTAAGGCATAAGAGCGTTTAATTCTGGGCTCACTGTACCAGATGGTTAGTGGCCATGCCCATCATAGTAGAAAGTACAGCAGCAGGTTGGCAGCCGTGGTGTCATGGCAATAACTGAGGTCTCAGTTATTGATCCCTGAGCATAAGTCAGAAGAGGGAGGGGAGAGAGAGAGGTTGCAAAGCCATATCTCCTTTTGTTGTTGTTGTTGTTGAGTATAATCTTCATTTGCATTTCAAATGCTACAACCTTTCCTGGTTTCTCTCCTCCCCGAAAATACCCAACTCATCCTGTCACCGCCTGCCTCTGAGTATATATGTCCATCCACCTGACCCACTCCCCTCTTGCCCCTCCCCGCTCCCTGATTTCCCTTTGTTGGGGCATCTATTGAGCCTTCACAGAACCAAGGACCTCTTCTCCCACTGATGCCTGACAAGGCATTCCTCTGCCACACTTTGGCTGGAACCATGTGTACCCCTTGATTGATTGATGGCTTAGTCCCTGGAAGTCCTGGGGCATCTGGGTGGCTGACATCGTTGTTCTTCCCATGGGGCTGTGAACCCCTTCAGCTTCTCCAGTCTGCCCTCCAACTCCTCCATTGGGGACCCCATACCCAGTCCAATGGTTGGTTGCTAGCATCTGCCTCTGTATGTGTAAGTCTTTGGCAGGGTTCCTCCAGAGACAACCATGATATGCTCCTTTTGGTATGTACTTCTTGTCATTCATAATAGTGTCAGGGTTTGGTGACTGTTTATAGGATGAATCCCCAGGTAGTGCAGTCTCTGGGTGACCTTTACTTAAGTCTCTGCTCCATACTTTGTATCCTTTTTTGCTCCTGTGAGTATTTTGTTGCCTTTCCTCCTCAGAGGAACCAAAGCACCCCCACTTTAGTCCTCCTTCTTCCTCTGGTCTGTGAATTGTACCTTGTTTATTTTGAGCTTTTGGGCTAACATCCACTTATCAGTGAATGCATACCATGTGTGTTCTTTTGTGATTGGGTTACCTCACTCAGGATGACACTTTCTAGTTCCTTCCTTTTGCCTAAGAATTTCATGAATTCATTGTTTTTAATAGCTGAATAGTACTCCATTGTGTAGATATACCACAGTTTCTGTATCCATTCCTCTGTTGAAGGACATCTGGGTTCTTTCCAGCTTCTGGCTATTATAAATAAGGCTGCTGTGAACATAATGGAGCATGTGTCCTTATTACATATTGGGGCATCTTCTGGGTATATGCCCAGGAGTGGTATACCTGGGTCCTCAGGTAGTACTATGTCTAATTTTCTGAGGAATCACCAAACTGATTTCCAGAGTGGTTTTACCAGCTTACAATCCTACCAACAATGGAGAAGTGTTCCTCTTTTTCTACATCCTTTCCAGCATCTACTGTCCCTTGAGTTTTTCATCTTAGCCCTTTGACCAGTATAAGGTGGAATCTCAGGGTTGTTTTGATTTGCATTTCCCTGGTAACTAAGGATGCTGAATATTTCTTTAGGTGCTTCAGAGCCATTCGGAGTTTCCTCAGTTGAGAATTCCCTGTTTAGCTCTGTACCCCAGCCACGCCTCCTTTTAGTCCTTCTCAAATACTTTGACCAGCTGGGGACAAAATTTTCAAATATAGGAGTCTATGGCGGCTAGTATTCAAACCACCACAGGTATACACACACATGAGTATACAAGTAACTACACATAAAGAAGAGAAACACCCAAAACTAAGTTACATATATAGTGGCTGAGCCCTTAGCTCTGAGCTCCTATTTCTGACAGGGACGGCAGAGCGAGAGTGACCCCACCCATGACAGCCCAGACATGACTGGCTGCCCACTGCAAGCCTCTGTCCCCTTCCCAGCTGCTTCTGCAAATGCGTATGAATAATCGTTCTCTTGCACCCAAGATGAGCGAGAGCCACTCTCTCTGGAGTCCGGCCAGCTGCTAATGGATACTCACTCATGAGCACAGCTGCCCCCGACCCCAGCCTTCAATGTGGCCTGCAGCTCCATGCAGTGTTACACATGTCTCCCTTGGGGATGCCGAGAGGTTAATGGCTTTCCTCATGAGATACAAGTAGTTTGTTGTTGGGAAACAGGCAACACACCAGTGTTGTAACTGGTCCAGGTTTTTGTGTGCATTCAGTAGTTACCAAGCACCTACCACGTGCAAAACAATTGTAGGGTCAGAGGGGGGATGTGCAAGAGTTAATGTGGAGATTCCAGATGCCAGAGCAGACAGAACAGACAGACAAACAATAACAATCATAAACACAATACAGAAGCATTGTGCTATGAACAACAGCAAATGGGCCTCAGGTGAGAGCAGGACCAGGCTACAAGTCCCACCACAGGACTGAGCATGGGACACCCTCACTGTGCCTGCTCCTTTCTCTGTAGAGAACAAAGGCTGAGGCAGATTTTGTCACCTGTCTCGTTTGTTTGTGGGTGCTTTGTTTTTCCATGACTTTACATTTACAAACTAGATACTGTTCTTCAAAAGACTAATGCAAACACAAACCTGTCCAATCAAGTGTTTTTGTTTGTTTTTTAAATTCTCCTGTTCAGACCAGGGACACAGGGAATTGAAATTGTAGGTGCTGAATATGCAAGTGTTTGAATTTTTTTCTTACTGGTAAAAACGCATTCTTTGAGAATGAGTGACTGTCAGGTCTCAAGAATTGGAGGTTCACGGGGCTCCTGTACATGGATAGTCTAGATGGTCTGAGCTGAGCAGTAGCTGCTAATCTCACAAATGGGTCATCCCTGGGACTCCTGACACCCTGCTTCCCGTTGGAGAGAAAGACTAGAAGATGGAGTGGTGGACTCTTTCCAAAGATGAGGTTGATCATATCGACCTCAGGCAAGCCTCAGACTCAGGTCATTCTTGGGAATTCTCATGGTAGGAGCCCAGGGTCTTCACAATCTTCTTTCCTTATGGTTGTATTAATTACTTTGTTGTTTTTGTTGTTGCCATGACAAATACCCCAAAGAAGCAATTTATGAAAGGAAGGATTGATTCTGACTCAAGATTTGGGGGCGTGGTCCATCATGACAGGAAGGTGTGGTGGTAACCTCAGCTCCAGCTGCGTCACCAGGGAGAAGAGGCGGCTGGTCCCTCTCCCCACCATCAGGCCCAGAGAGTCGCCTGTAAGACCGGTGCTGCTCACACCCAGTGCGGATCTTCCTTTCTGGACGTTACAGTTAAGACTTTCTGGAAATGCCCTACAGTTAGACTCAGAGCCCTGTCTCCTGGGTGATCTTAACCCACTCAAGTTGACACCGAAGATGAGCCACCCCACGCCTTCATTTTGTCTTTGTGTTTCCTTATTTTCAATCATCATCTGTGTTATGTGTCATGAGCTCCTGATATACCATGAATATAGCAGGCTCAATCAATTAAATATGGCCTCAAATTCCTTTAGACTATAATACCTTTCCTTTTGCTGTGTACTAGGTATGATTGTCCCCTTCCTGACAAAACAAATATTAGTGCCTGGTGTGCTCTGTAAAGCACTCTCTGGCAGCTGTGTAACTTCCCAATATGTTAGTGAAACTGAAAACCAACCACCACTAAACACTGAGAGTTGTTTAGTTAGTGGGGACAGAGCAAATGTAGAAAACCAAAACAAAATAAAACAAAAAACCCACCTCCCCCTAGGTAGTATGTAACTTAGAAGAACAGGAATTCACAGATGCTCCATTTTATTGTGTAACTTTTTAATAATATTTAAATACCTTTATTTATGCTCTTGCCTCAAGACCATAAGCAGCTTTAGTGAGGCGACACTTCAAACTTGGAAATATCAGTTTACAAAGTGTGGGCTTCTAGGTACAATGGCCAGCGGCTCTGCCTTGATCAACAGAGAAGGGTTCACAGCCCTCTCAGTACCAACTCTTGACTTGCCTGCAGTATGCCTGCTAATCTGGAATGACTGAAATACAGAAAGGAAAGCTACAGCCCAGGAACATCAATGCCTTAAGTGTTCAAATAGGCTGTAGACACATATGACAGAATAAAATGGTACCTATGTCAGATGCAGGACTTTAGACGTAAGTGAGAGAGTTTGTGAGACTCATCTTTCAGTAAGGTTGACTAGACCTTCATTGGAAAGTTCTGACCATGGTGGAGAAGCAGAAGTGTGTGTGTGTGTGTGTGTGTGTGTGTGTGTGCGTGTGTGTGTGTGTGTGTGTGTGTGTGTGCATGTGCGTGTGAGTGTGCGTGTACGTGCATGCGTGCGTGCGTGCGTGCGTGCGTGCGTGTGTGTGTGTGTGTGTGCATGTGCGTGTGAGTGTGCGTGTACGTGCATGCGTGCGTGCGTGCATGCGTGCGTGTGTGTGTGTGTGTGTGTGTGTGTGTGTGTGCATGTGCGTGTGAGTGTGCGTGTACGTGCATGCGTGCGTGCGTGCATGCGTGCGTGCGTGCGTGTGTGTGTGTGTGTGTGCATGTGCGTGTGAGTGTGCGTGTACGTGCATGCGTGCGTGCGTGCATGCGTGCGTGTGTGTGTGTGTGTGTGTGTGTGTGTGTGTGTGTGTGCATAGCCTGGAACAACATGGAAGTATTATACTAACTGTGACAGGAAATGTGCCCGCTCCTAGTAATGCCTTTGGAAGAGTTCCTTAGGGAAGTGTCCATCTAACAACACCTCTGCACACACCCTCATACTCTTCAGATAAGTCGGAGCTTACTCTCCATGATGGGCATATTTTCACTCTTTCTAGACACATTGGGTCTCTTTTTTCTTCATTGTCTCCATTGGTCTCTATAAGAAAAACACCAAAAACAAAAACAAAAACAAAAACAAAAAACAAACAAACAAACAAAAAAACAGTGAAAATGAATATGCCAGGAAGTCTGTGTTTCTTGTCCGCTATTTTGAGGAAGCTAAAACATTAGCCTTTAACTCATTTCTTCCTTAATTATAAATATTTACCAGTTTTATAATTATGCAAGTGTTAGTTTAAAGAGAACCGCCCATGGAGCAATGCTTGCTAACGCTGATTCTGTGTGTTAGGTGTTAATTGAAAACACTTACACGTTCCTTGCTTCACCTATTAACTTGTCCCTCTTAGCTTTGACTTAGCCAGGTCGACACAACTAGAGTTACCTGAAGAGAGAGTCTTAGCTGACGGACTGCCTGACCTGTGGGCATGCCTGTGGGTGACTGCCCTGGCTCTAGACTGATGCAGGAGGTCTGAGCCCACTGTGGGACATGCCATTCCTAGGCAGGCAGTTCTAGACTGTCCAGGAAGCTAGCTAAGCATGAGCTTGTGAGCAAGCCAAGGAGCAGGTCAGTAAGCCACACTCCTCCACAGTTTCTGCTTTAAATTCTTCCTTGTGTCCTCATTTCAACCTCCTTCGATGATGGACAATCTCTTGATGTCACAGTAAACCAAAGGAACCCTTTCATTTCCTAGGCTTCTTTTCTCGAAGCCTAATTAGAACACCAGCAAGGAGACTAGAGTCATTGTCTAGTAATGAATAGTATCCAGTAAATAAATGGATATGCGAGGTTACATTACTCTACAGTTAAAAAAAGAGGAGTATATAGTTAAAGTTATTTTCCCATGTTGATTCAGTAGTAAATAATTACCCACTCAAGCACCAATATGTGCTACTAACTGACCTATTAATGGCAATACAACTTGTTAACTGAAGTTACACAAATATGGTGATGTATGCCTAAGCTGTCAAAAACACAGATTCCTTGAGACTGGAGAGATGGTCCAATAGTTAAGAGCCTTGGGTGCTTATCTTGAAGACCTGGATTCAGTTCAGTAACAGTGGCTTACAACTATCTGTAACTCTAGTTCCGGGGTATCTGATACCTTCTTCTGACCTTCACAGGCACAAGTGCACATGGTTCATGAACACATATATGGGCAAAATAGTCATAGAAATAAAATCAAATTAAAAAATAGATCCTTTCCCACAGAACTTTCCTCCTAGGAATTCACACTACAGATAACTAGATGTATTCAAACAGCAAATAAAGAATATTTAATTAAATAAAACTGTGAGTCATTAGAGGGATTTCATTATAAAAATTCCAGTACGGCAGGTGATTTAGATTCAACTCCTCAGCACCAGAAAAACATGTTAAAAAAAAAAAACCCTGGAAGAACAAATCCTCCTAAACAACCTCTCTGAACAGTTAAATGAACAGAGACAGAATACACCAGCCAGGAGCCAATGTCTGCCTTAGTCGTAGGAGACTGGTGTTTCTCCTCCCAACTGGAAAGCACACTCAAGAGTTGTAGGAAGCCATGTTCGTCATTACAAGATGGCACCCATTTCCTGTGATGAATCAGCGCTGTGCTGTTGTTACTCCACTCTGCACCCTACTAGCCATGCACAGGTAGAGGTTTGGCGGCCTCAGCTCAGTCCCGGAGCATGCTAATGAGACATCGTGGCGTGCACCAATCAGGTAGAAGCACGTCTTGCCTAGGCCTGTTTAAGTAGCACTGTTTCTTCCTTCTGGGTCTTTCGCCTCTGCAATCAACCCCGCAATAAATGTCTGTGGGAGGATCCTGATTGTCTCGTGTCATTCTTGCTGGCGAGATAGATGTGACCGACAAGGAGTGTGTACCTCAATGTACACGCTTCAGAGTGTGCCCACTCCTACTGGGCCTTCCTTGGTGGATAAATGTAGACACCTCAGAACAGTGCTCTTCTTCAGCTATGCTTTTGAAATAATCACCTGTGTCATCCCCACCTGATGCTTAAATCTTTTCCCACCCTTTGTCTTCCAGTTGTCCTTACTGATTCTGACCCACTATGCAAACCTCTTGCGTCTAGTTATCCCTCAAAGCCTTACCCTCATTATTTAGTCAACTCCAAAGACTCCACCTCACAGAACCTACCATCTTATTTGACAGTTGGGGATCCAAACAGGAAGCCCTACGCACACTTCCTCCAAATCAATTAAACTGTGTCTGTGCCAACCGAGCGTTTTCATCAGATCCTGTGTTTTAAGAACTCAGCCAGGAACGTCTTACCACACCGCTGATGCCTCTTGTGTCTTGGGGTCTCTTACTTCCACCCAAACAGTCTTTTATCACATGTCTCCTGAACACTGTGCCTGGATGGTCTAATTTTCTGTAACTGTTCACTGATGCTGGCTGGAAAAATATTTCACTCATAATACTGGTTTATTGTAAAAAGGTACAACCGAGAAATGACTGAAGAGAAAGTGAGTTTAAGCATTCAGGAAAGGTGCTCCTACACCTTGCTTCACCAAGCCCAAGTCCTCTGAGATCTACCTATATCTGGGGCCCTTCTGGGTAAGCATAATTGATTAAATAATTGTTTCTGGTTTGTTTCATCTTTTACCTCCATCCTCTTCCCAGGGGCAATTGGTGGTGCTGAGAATTCTCCCATTCTAAGAATTATTAGGACTTTCTAGATACTATTCCTACTGTGACACTAGGGATCCCATCCCAATCAACAGTTATCTCATTACAATGACAACCTGGACTTCACAGGCTCAGTCATTGATGTCAGGAACATAGGACAAAGAGCAAATGTAATAACAAATAGTATTTATGTTACGCAGAAATGTATAACAGTTTTTGAGCTTTATTCCAGGAGCCAGGGAGGAAGATCCAAAGGAATATTTACATCAAAATTTTTATAATAGTTAAATACCTCTTAAATATACATGATATCTTCTGAAGCTAAAAGTAACATGTGGTCAACCAGTTTTTAAAATCTATTCAGAACATTAAACATGATAGAAGTAGGAAAAAAAATCTCTTATGAAGTCCTCTATGAAAAGAAGTTGTGACAAGTTTCTGATTAGACAGAAACCATTCCATCTCCAAGGGAGATTCCAAGGGTAACTGTGACTTCATAGAATGAATTGAGTAGTGTTCCTTCTCTTTCTATTTTGTGGAATAGTTTGAAGAGTATTGGTATTAGGTCTTCCTTGAAGGTGTGATCAAATTTTGCACTAAACCCATCTGGTCCTGGGCTTTTGTTGTTGCTGCTGCAGCTGCAGCTGCTGCTGCTGCTGCTGCTGCTGCTGCTGCTGCTGCTGCTGCTGCTGCTGCTGTTGTTGTTGTTGTTGTTGTTGTGAGACTATTAAATGGCTGTTTCTACTTCTTTACATGTTATGGGACTGTTTAAATAGTTTATCTGATCCTGACTTAACTTTGGTATTTGTTATCTGCCTAGAAAATTGTCCATTTCATCCAGATTTTCCAGTTTTGTTGAATATAGGCTTTTGTAATAGTATCTGATGATTTTTTTTAATTTCCTCAGTTTCTGTTGTTATATCTCCCTTTTCTATTTAAGATACTTAAGAGTGACAATAAATACATACACTGACAGACAGGTGATGATGGTGAGAACATCTCTTTGGGGCTCTTTGGGTAAATTTGTGTCCTTGAAATAGGAACCTGTCTTGTACAGAACAAAATCCTTTGATTGAATGAAGTGAAAAGGTTTGCAGTTAATGCACCAGCACTAATACAGCAGAAAAGAACTCTCACTGTGCAGAGCCCCGGGACTAAGGTCAGGGGTGCTCATTCAAACCCACACAACTAATGAGGTCTCCAGGTTATCCTGTAGATGTGATCACAGCCTGTATTGCAGTGGATTTTCCTACTTAAACTTTTGATCCTGTATGTCTCGGTGGCTATGGAATAAATTTTAGCTTCAAATTTGCCCTTTTGACAACCAGACCATCTCTGCATGTCTGGGGTGCTTGATTGTCTGGTGAGCCATGTTCTCCAAAGCCATCACAGGTGGTTGGTAGAGCCTATAATATACAATGGACCTAAAACCCAAAGTCAATCTGCTTGATCCCAAATCAGTAGAGCCTTTGTGGTGACAGATGAACACAGATCCATGTAGTACATGTGCTAGCTTTCCCTTCAGTTTCTCCTCACACACGACCAGCCACTGTAGACCTTGAATTTTGTTTCCAGCTTAATAGAATTAACATGGGCCCTTGTCCAGTCAGAGTGTAATCCCATCACAGCCTCCAGTCAGTGTAGTGCTCACCACAGCCTCCAGTCAGAGTGTAGTGCTCACCACAGCTTCCAGTCAGAGTGCAGTGCTCACCACAGCCTCCAGTCAGAGTGTAGTGCTCACCACAGCCTCCAGTCACAGTGTAGTGCTCACCACAGCCTCCAGTCACAGTGCAGTGCTCACCATAGCCTCCAGTCACAGTGCAGTGCTCACCACAGCCTCCAGTCACAGTGCAGTGCTCACCACAGCCTCCAGTCACAGTGCAGTGCTCACCACAGCCTCCAGTCACAGTGCAGTCCTTATCACAGCCTCCAGTCACAGTGTAGTGCTCACCATAGCCTCGAGTCACAGTGTAGTGTTCACCACAGCCTCGAGTCACAGTGTGGTGTTCACCACAGCCTCCAGTCAGAGTGTGGTGCTTACCACAGTCTCCAGTCACAGTGTAGTGCTCACCACAGTCTCCAGTCACAGTAGTGCTCACCACAGATTCCAGTCACAGTGTAGTGCTCACCACAGCCTCCAGTTATGGGGTAATTCTCACCACAGCCTCCCAATTGGTACAGTATACCTCCATTCCATTTATCCTCTCCACTGGTCAGTGTGCTGACAGAAATTCAGTGCACTTGCATAAAATTATATAATTCTATTATTTTTGAAGCCAAATACGTTGATTAAATATATATTCAATCACATGCAAATATATACACCCAAAATAACCCAAAGAAAAATGATCATTCTAACACGCACACACACACACACACACACACACACACACACACAAGCCCCACAGGTTTTTCTTCCTTATTCTCTGCATAGAGTCCTTTGGCTTAGACATTTTCTTGCCCGTTCCTTACACCGAAGTTTCTGTTGAGCTAGGTATGCTGCCTGCCATCCTGGGTATATCCCACTGGTCTTGGGAATTCCAAACATTCATAGAAAGCACTGCGGACTGTGCTGTCCTAGGCACTTGTTGGAGACCGTGTCCATCTGAGCACTGGTATTATTGAGTGTCTAGGCCAACAGAACCAGACAGAGACAGAAAAGCCATCATTCAAGATAGTTACAGTAAGTAAGATGGGGGATGGGCAAGGAGGCTCCTCAGCAAGACCAGAAACATGGCATTGGAATGGGAGTGGGCCACTCACTTATGAAGCATCATGTGCCAAGTCTGTGACTATACAGCACTTAAGGGACCAGGCTACCAAGAGCATGGTTACTGCTGTGGGCAGGTGGTAGTGCTGAGGACCTTGGATGCTGTCCTCTGTACAGAAGTGGACCGTCCACATGAGATGAGTCCTACTTGATGGCCTGTCAGGCTGACCAGGCTTCTGTGCTAAATGGGTGGCAGGGAGGCCGTCAGAGAGGAGGGACCACATGTAGGAGGTTATTGGACGGGTCCAGGTGAGATATGGCATGGCAATCTAATGGGAAAACAATCTAATGGGTAATTACAATTGTCAAGAGGGTTCCTAGGAACAAGTGTCGGATGCTATAAGACCTTATATCAGGCTGATCTAAATTACATTGGAGATTAAGAAAAGACTTTCCTGCAGAAGTGATGTTTAATCTGAGACCTGAATAATGAGCCAAAATTAGCTAGGCAAAGAGAGAAGCGGCCATGGAACAGACCGGAGCAATGAGTGGGCTTTTAAAAAGTGAAGAAAGGCCTGTGTGTGGATTTAAAATACAAGGGAAGGCAGGCTGCCTCTTTGCAGAGGTCAGAGACTGTGGTGTACAGACATCTTTGACACACGAGGGCAGCTAGGCATTAGTGCAGGGCAATGGGAAATCCAGAGATGGCTTAACCAGGTGATGAGAGTTCCCCCTGCACACAGAACCAATAGTAGAGAAGCAGGCAGAGATGGAAAGACAGACAGCACCTGGGGTGTTTCCAAAGCTGCTTGAGGGAGCATGGTGTGTAGTAATAAATCTGTGGTGAGGGACTGGAGGTCAGAGACAGAACACAGACATACTCAGGAGCAGGATCAAGAGTCCATAAGAACACAGTGGGGGGGAAAGACTTTAAAAACTGATTCCAGAAGGTGGGGAAAAGACATAATGGCTAAGTTATTGTTTTGCACAATCAAGAGGGCCAGAATCATATCCCAAGAATACATGGAGATAGAGTTCCTGTAGCAAGATAGATGTAAGTCACATTAGTGAGCTCCGAGTTTGATTGACAGACCGTGCATAACTTTTTATTTTAAAAGAATAAGCTGAAAGATGGGTAATGAAAGGTTTCCAACATCAACCTAAGACTTCTACACATATACAGGAATCCCTGCATATTCATACAGCAACACACACACACACACACACACACACACACACACAGGAAAGAAGAAAATAGAAAGTTTTATTTGCAATTTTCTAAGTGTACAATTTGTTACAAAAGGAAAACATGCACTTGGAGACAGTGAATGGGAGTGAACAGACCCCTTAGGTTTTAAAGATAACGTATTAGTCTTGAGATGCTGCATGCTCAGGACCATGTCCAGAAACTGAGCCTGGCTTCTGCTGTCTCTGAAATCCCTGTGGTTGTGATTTTTGCTCCTTTCTCCCCTGACCTCTAAGGGCCTTATGTAATTTCTTTCTGGAACATTTACTCTTTGAGGCTTTACCATAAGTATAAAAACCATCTGATATTATAAATCATTGAATGGTTCCCTTAGCCTCATTAGATCTAGAGTGGATTCCCTCCCCCATTGCCTTTTTCTGTTCAATGTTCTCCTTATTTTGACTTACATTGGTGTGCGAGAATCCAGCCATCCTTGAGTGTGGCTGAGTTGTGGAAATTTACACTTTACCTATCGCATACTGTTGCATGATGTGCTTGCAGATGTTTGTGATCAGGAAGAAAGGACCTGGGCTTGCTTGGTTCCTCACACCTGTGATTACAGCATTTGGGAGTGTGAGGCAGGAGGATATTAAACTTTACACGGGCTTGGGCTACACAGTGAGAGCCTGTCTCAGGACAGCCATAACAACAATGGATAAAACCACACCGATGAAGAAACACGTCAGATATTACCTATCGCTCCTCTGACCCTGAAGGAGAGCCTAACTCAAACACAACAGAAAGTAGGAATCATTTCTGCGAAGTGCCTGCTGGCAATTGATGATCCTGTCTTTGGTGCGCAGCTCTTGTATTCAGATACATTAATTTGGGGAGGTATGACATATAGCTTCAAATTTTCCCATTTATTGGTTACAAAGATGATTGAGGAACTTTCATAAGCTTAATGGCCACATGCTTATTCTTCCACAAATTGCTTATTTGAATTTTTGCCTATTTGTCAGCCCAGTTTTTTAGAGACTTTTCTTTGATCTATAGGAACTCCGTATACATTCCAGAATCCAGTCATTTATCTCTCCAATGCATAGTAAATAACATCTGCCCACAGTCCTCAGCTTGCCTTTGCTCATTCTCCTAATGGCGTCTTCTGTTTGTCAGACATCATTCCATCTCTGCCGTGAATTTATCATTCTGTTCCCTGGTAATTTTCATTTGAGTCATCTTGATGGATAGATCTTCCCTTTCCAGTTACTGGCGAAGTGTTTGTCTGGAAGGTTGGGAGGTATGTCTTTCACAACTGACCTCCTACCTTACCTTGAGGTGATGTGTCCTCTGAGTCAATGGGGTGATGGTGATGATGATGATGGCTGTTGTTGTTGTCATTGTTGTTATTATTATTACTACACAGTGTAAGAGTTGGGAGATGGAGAGGAGAGCTGTGAAAGGTCTTCTAGACCAGTGCTTCTCAAGTTCATAATGCTGCAACCCTTTAACCCAGGTTTTCATGTTGTGGTGACCTCAACATTAAAACTATTTTTGTTGTTACTTTATAACTATAATTTTGCTATTGTTATGAATCATAATGTAAATATCTGTGTTTTCTGATGGTCTTGGGTTTAATGACCCCAAGAGACCATGACCCACAGGTTGAGAACCACTGTTGTTTATACACCATGAACGTTGAATTTACAGTAACTATGGTAACCTGTACAAGATCAAAACAATAAGATCAGTCAGCATCCCAGTAGGCAGCACCAAATGAATTCAGAGGGATAATACTAGTAATAAATGATGGCACTGATGATGGTAGTGGTGGTGATGATGATGTAATAATAGGTGGTGGTGGTTGGTGGTGATGATGGTGATGATGATGTATGATGGTGATGTAATGATTCTGATAGTGATGATGATGGTGTTGATGTAATGATGATGATGATGTAATGATGTAATAATGATGGTGATGTAATGATTATAATAGTGGTGCTGATGGTGCTGATGTAATGATGATGATGCAGTGATGATGATGTAATGATGGTGATGATGATGTAATGATGATGGTATAGATGATGATGAATGCTGATAGTGGTGTTAATGTTGGTGATGTAATGATGATGATGGTGGTGGTGGTGTAATGATGATGATAATGGTGTAATGATGACAATAATAATGATGATGTAATGAGCATGTAATGATGATGTAATGATGATAATAGAAGGAGGGGAAAGGAAATGCTACAGGATGTTCTAGGGAGTTGGCATGGAGGATAGGATGAAGACATATATACATGCAGAAAATCATCTAAGATTAAATAAGTATATTAAAACATTAATATTGTGTGTGTGTGCATGTGTGATGTTTGGGGTGGGTGCATGCGTACCACAGCATATATGTGGAAGCCAAAGGAAAACTTAGTAGAGTATGTTCTCTTCTTCCATCTTAATGTGGATTCTAGGAATCAAACTACGGTCACATTGCTTATGCTGGAAGCAATTGTACCCAATGAGTGATCTCACCAGCTCTGTGAATGTGTAATTTTAAAATAGCCTTACTGAGTTTTAGTGCCTCAAATTTTGGACTTTGATTTGAATTGTATTAATTATATAATTGAACGTGAGAACACATAGTTCTTTATGATGGTGATGTTCCCTACTCTTCATTTATTTCCATTTTACAAAACTTTGGCTTTGCAAATGGTAGTGTGCTGTATGCCACTGTCTACATTATACCACGCCTTAAGATAGCTTGGTTTGTTCAACCACTTTAAATAAATAGTAATTATATTTGCCTATTTATATAATTGACAATTGCATGTAAATGTTATGTGTCTTCCATCTCTGAGACACCATTTTCAGTGACCCTGAGAGTCTGTTGGCTTTATCGGGTTAAGTCATCACCAGTCTATTTCCCTTTTTATCAGTTCTTATGATTTATTTATTTTATCTTATTACATTAGAAAAAATATAAAAATTTTGGGCAAAAGCCTGAAGGTTTAGCATCACTTTGTTTTCTCTGAGTTTTTCATTGATTGTGAATTTTTAAAAAATATATCAATCATGGATTTTTTTGTTATTTCTAGATTAGTAACTTCTAAAGATAGGATATATTTGTCACTGAATATTTTTCTTTATTTCTGAAATGACTATTCCAAAATTACTTTAATATTTCTTTGCTGTAATTCCTGGGTATTTGACAAGTGTGATTACTGTATTTTCTCATTAATAAAATAAGTATATCTTTTATTTTTGTGATTTCTGTTTGCTGACTATCTAGGCTACAAATTAGAAATTTTGTCTTTTGGGGAGGTGGGGATTTTATAATTTCTCCAGTGTGTTGATTAGCTTTTAGGTGTCTTCTGTGTTACCCTTATCGATTTTCATTGCCTTGCTAACTTAGCTCATAAAAATGTATGTGGGAGTGAGCCCACATTTTCCATTTCCAGAAAGGCTTTAAGCATGCAATCCATGATGGACTGATAAGACTGACTTGGAGTTGATAAAACTGAACTATATCATTGTCTCAGTGAAGACTGTCTTGGCAGAGAGCATTGACAGCACCAATTCAGCTTCATTTATTATTTATGCTACTTTCTAGATGCTTTATTTTTTTCTTCATGTTTTTGCAAGATTACACACACACACACACACACACACACACACACACATCTTTTGAGAACACATATTCATTTGGAGTTAAACTATACATTCATGTACTGTATCCTCATGTGTATTCTGTGAGCACATACATGTGTGCATTATGCATGTTGAGACCCAAAGTTGATGTCGATGTTGGGTGTCTACTTTGATCTCTACTAATTGATGCAGAGTTTGTTGTTGTTGTTGTTGTTGTTGTTGTTGTTGTTGAGCCTACAGCTGGCTAGTTCTTCTTGCCTTCCTCTTCTGAGTGCTGGACTCACAGGAGGACTTCCATACCAGCTGGTTCTGAAGATTCAAACTCAGGTGCTTGAGTCTGTCTGGCAAGCATGGTACTCACAGAGCCATCTCTCTATCCTAACATCTCCTCTTTTGATCACTGCCTCACATGGCTTACAGTTACAGTCATGTTTTTATTTAGAAGCCATCCCACAGCATCTTGTGTTGGTTTCTTGTTTTGATAAGTAATACTTTCATTTCTCTTCCATTGCACATGGGTTGCCCTTTCGACTGAAGCTATATTTTGATCAACATGGATTTCAGTCTATTTGTGTGTGCGTGGACTGGGAATTTAAACATTGCATCTGCATGCTGTTTATTCTAGCTGCAGAAACTTGCAGAGACTGGTATTGATAGCCTGTGTTAGGGTGCATGGCATCATACTTGGTGGCCCCATTCTCTCAGTCCTGTGAGGCTCACTCAGAGTCTGGCTGCTGATGAATGCTCACAAGGACCTCAAGCACAGTGGGGTCTCACATGGATGTCTCAGCAGGCATTTCTGCTGGCTCCTTTATCCCAGCCTGACACCTCTGCTTTCTCCCACTGTTTCAGTTTCAACAAGTGAAAAATCATCTTTCTGGGTCCTATGCTCCCTAAAAATACCCTTCTTTGTATTTTTACTAACTCTATGCTGTGACTTGGTATGGTCTGAGACAGTCTCCAAAGATTCCTGTGCTGGGAGCTTGGTTGTCTATGTGGTGAGTGCGAGGGGTGGGGAACCCTTAAGAAGCAGTGAGTCTCTGGGGGAAGAAGCAGCATCATGGAGACAACATTAATGGGCTGTTGTTTCCCAAGTCCTTTTTTCAGGCATTCCAATCACAGGTTAATATGGCTTCCAAGGATCCTGGAACCTGGATTTTCTTTTCCTCCTCTCTTCTCCTTCCTTCTATATCACCTCTTGCCCTCTTTTGTCTCCCCCTTTCTCTGTCTCTTTCTGTCTCTGTGTCTCTGTGTCTCTCTCCCTCTCCCTCTTCTCCCACCTCTCCTTTTTTTCCCAAACCTACATCCAGGCCTAAGTCAGATGCCCAGACCTCTAGTTCTCCATCCATTTACAGGCCTAGACTCAGGCAGCCACACACCCGAGGAATCCCCCTAGCTCCTCCCTCTGCTCAGGAGTCTTCTACCACAAGGTCAATAGCACCTGCACCCTCACAAGTCTCCATGGAAACTTCAGCCTCCAGTTCACTTTGTCCCTGTGGTAGCTTGAATAAGAATGACACATAGGATAGACACATATTTTAATGCATAGTCACCAGGGAGTGAAACTCTTTGATAGAATTAGAAGGATTAGAATATGTGGAAACACCTAGTTGGAAGAAGTGTGTCCATGGGAGTTGAGCTTTGGGGTTTCAGATGCTTTTGGCAGACCAAGTCTCTCTCCCTCTTTTCCTCTCCCTTTCTCCCTAACTCCCCCTCTCCCTCTTTCCATCTCCCTAACTCCCTCTCCCTCTCTCCCTCTCTTCCTCTCTCCCGTTCTCCTTCTCCCTCTTCCCTGCCTCTCTCTTTCTGCTTTTTCTTCAGTGCCATGGGTTTGACCATTCATGCTAGCATGCTCCCTGCCCTGATGATAATGGACTATCCTCATAAAACTGTAAGCCAGCCCCAATCAAATGCTTTTTTTAGGAAGAGTTACCTTGGCTATAGTGTCTCTTCACAGCAATGTGACAATGACTAAGACAATCCTTGACATTTCTCTTCTGTGTTGTTTCTGGCCTTGAAGGAATATGCATTAGGCAAGGACTTAGTTCCTATGTCTACACACTGATTTAGGTGTTCTTAGACACAAAGCTGACCACAATGTTGAGAACTTGGGGTCTATACACAGTAAACCATGCTGCTGACAATCACTGCAATGCTTGCTATTTTCCTAATCTTGGGAGAGGCTAATAGAAGCGTGGAACAGTCTGCTCCCTACTCAGATCAGTGTGTTCTAGAGGCTCTGGATAGTGCTTATGAGGTTTGTTTGAGCCAAAGCATGACTGGCCAGCTTTTATGAATGACAGCCTGGGCTTCTGAAAGTTGCTTAGTAATACCAAAGGCATTACAGTGCAGGGAGGTGAAACTATCAGGAAGGACATCAGAAGAGGACTGAAGTCTGAGTTTAGTGACATACATGTAAATGGATGAAGCCCTTGGTTGGTAGGATGAATACTATTGAAGAGTAGGGGGCTGTGAGGGTTTAAGATTGTCCACTGTGATTAGAGACATGAATGTCATCTCATATCAACCATTTTGATACAAGAAGACTTTGGCAGAAGCTCTGTCTTGTCAACTGCGGTGACTTTGTTGGGTGCCTACAAATCTCTGTGGAAGGTGGCCCAGTCCAGAGAAGTTTGTTGTGGATTACAGAAACATTTGTGGCGAGAGTCAAGAAGATATGCTGGAGATGGTAGAGTCAGCTGGACCATAAGTCCAAAGGGTTACAACAAGGGATACAATTCATGTTGGAGGAGGCATACTATTCGGTTCCCCTGGGGCTCAACATCTTCAAGAGAAAACCGTAATGAAAACACTAAGGCTGTAAGGTAGGTAAGATGCTGTTATGGGACTGACCATCAGGAAGAAGCAAAGCTTCCTGAGTCAGACACACAGGGAGAAAGATGGACTTGTAATAGAGAAACTCTGTAGGAAGGGTCCATGGGAGGGATGGTATCGCAAGAAAGCTGGGCATACTTCTAGCACAAAGGCTAACATGGCTTCCCTTCCCAGCACTGTTCCTCTGGAGTATGTCTGCAGAAGGATCCTCTGCAGTGGGTCCTGAATCAACATATACTGAGAGCTAGGGCTCCCCTCACAAAGGCATACATCAACATTAGAGTCCTTTTGTCCCAACATGGGGCTGTGTTCCTTAGCCTCAATATTGTGACAGCACCCTTGTCAAATCAAACAAACAAACAACCCCAAACAAACAAAAAACCAAATAAAATTAAAAAAATATAGAAGAGGAGAATTTGTTTAGACTCTGCTTCATAACAGGAAAGACCTGGTGACTACAGTTGTACATCTATGGCAGCCAGACCTGGTGAGATGGCTTCCTCACATCAGGATGTTTCAGGAGGAAGCATAATCAGACTATAGCTCCTCCCGCCATTAACCTTCTTCCTTCAGCCAGTGAGGGTTCACCAGCTCTAAAGTGTAGGCCTGTGGGGGACATTTCACCTCCAAATGTGAAGAATCTTGTCCAAAGAGGACCCGTGGAAACTGGCCAACCAAATCTGATTTTCTTTATGAGTTTGTATACAGGACATAGTTTGAATTGCTGGTCCTATGATGTAAAGACGAGACTGCAAGTCCGAAGAGTAGAGGTGGGTAGCCAGGAGGGAAGGCACACACACACAGTGAGACATAGAAGCCAACAACCCTGCTGCCATCACCACCATTTCCCCTTGCCCTGGCAGCCTGAGCTGTCATATCCTTACACTGGGCTCATCTCTGAGGCTATGCACTCTCTGCCATGAGATCTCATATTCCCTGGCCAAGCTTCTCCTGAGTCTTCATTCTCTTTGAGGTCCAAGAACAAGACAATGGCTTTCTCTGGGGCTACGTTGGAAGGACCTTGCTTACTTTACTAAAACAGTTCCTGGCATGCAGCTTAGACTTTGCATCCAGCCTAGACCTTGGTGTTTTTGTTTATTATGAAGCTGGGACCCAGGGTCCAGCCAGGGAGTATGTGGGTAGCTTCGTAGAATCCAAGGGCACCTCTGAGGTAAGAAATGTGTACCTGTGTCCACGGTGACCTTCAAGATTGCATCTGCTTTGGAGCTCTCTCATGCCTCACCGTCAATGAAAGTGTGCTCTTGCCATCTCTCGTTTAGCTTGGGCCTTTAAAGAACTATGACTCATGTTCTCACATGTTCAGGGATAGTCAACTAGATCGTTATCTAGGTATGTGTACATGAAATAGCATGATACCAAGGCTACAACGTGCCAGGTTTATGAGTTGTCTAACTAAACATTGCAAGAAAAGGAAACACCAGAGACTGAGTTGCCCATGGTACTAGATTGAAGAAAGCAAACAACAAATAAAACCAAAAAACCATGACATTTGTCCTTTAGCAGAGAATCATGTTGTTGACAGTCTAGACAGAGAGGAAGATGATTAGTAGTTAAGAGAACATACAGCTCTTGTGGAAGACCTGAGTTCAGCTCCCAGCACATGTAACTCCATTTCTAGGGGATCCAGTTTCCTCTTTTGGCCCCCTTGAGAGGGCTTACATGAAAATACTCAGGTAAGCATATACATATAAATTATATAATATACACAATTTATAATATGTATTATATATATTATATTGTGTACACACACACACACACACACACACACACACACACACATCTTTTAGGTTTATGCAGCAGCCATACTATGACCAAAACCCAACACCTGTACAAAGAAAGCTAATTTTCTCTTCTGTGTTTGGCCAAAGTAGCTTAGGCCGGTTGACCTTTTATTTTATTCAAAGACAAGCCTTGCTCAGTCCCTGCAGAGAAACATTACCTAATCAAAAAGCAGTCAGATATGGCTGGCCTTTGGAAACCCTGATTCATGCTGGGCTGTGCCATTGTCCCCTCTCTGAGCAGGAACAGGCTAGCGGGCTAGCTAGTGATGTCTCTGGCTCTAGAAGGCGGATGGTCAAGGCCAGTGAGGCCTACACTGTGCCTTTTCTCCCTCTTGCTGGGAGGCCATGCGCCTCAGGTCAAGGTCTAGCAGGAGGCCAGGGAGGGGGAGAGGCCCGCCCACACCTCCCTCACTTCCCTTTCAATCTCCTCCGCAGTGGATAGAGATCTTCAGTTCTTGGTCCCCCCTGTTCCTCATGTACAATCAAGCGACCAGCACAAGCAATTTCCTGAGGCGATCCCTTCAGTGATATCCTGACAGGAGAAGAAAACCAAAAGCAGAGAGACTGCAGCAAACAAAAACCTCCCTGAAGTGCCTTGTCCGGGATGAGGAGCTTCAGATAGTCCAGGCAGAATGCGTGCAGACAGGAGTGCTTTCAACTTAGAAATTATTTATCTGTTCTCTCCCAGTCTCTCAAGCACTTGCTCCTCGAAACTGCACATGGGTGACTTGTTACCTCCTCTATGATTTACATTTATCCCAAAGAGCAAAATGAAAGGGCAGATGCTTTCCCTCTTTTGGCGAGCCCGAAGTCTTCTCCAGTTGATATTAACTGACAAATTAATGTGTAAAATGGAATAAATTAGTGAAAAGGACTCTCTGTCTACTAGAGTTTTGTGTGACACCCTGTGTCCTCCCCTTTCTCACATGAGACAAGTAATCCTTGTGCTGAGATTCTAGGTAGGACAGCTTAGTCACTAGCTGGCTACTGTGTTATTCCCTTACATTCATTATCCAGGATGGAGGATGGATGGAGTAGGCAAAAGCTTCTCTTAGTTCTTAGATCTTCACTGGAAGATCACATCAGGCCTAGGAATTCTGATTTGGTTTGAGTCTCTCTGGCCCAATGACAGGATCCATTATAAGAAACACTGGCTCAGGATCAGGGATACAGATGGAGGGCTGGTGATGCTCCTGTCCTTACCTTAGGGACGAGTTTGGCAAAATTACTCAAGATTACGCTAATTCTCTATTCCATTCATATCAGGTGTCTAATTCATGCCAGATTTTAATCATGTTCTAAAGATCCCAGATGGCCTGTGTCCTTGGCAGGTCAATCACCACACTGCAGCAGTAACTTTGACAAGGCTTAGTCTAAGACCCTCGGTCTCCTTGTTCCCATCTGTGGAACAACAGGGCTCTTACCTCAAAGGGAATAAGAGAGCTTATTCTGGAGTCAAATACAAGTGACTGTGGCCTGGGAACATAGATTCAGGTGGTCCCAAATTCTAAAACTGTTTAATTATGTTTTATAGTTGGGTAAGAAAGTAAAAAATCAAGGTACTTCTGAAATGACATTCGTGGAAAGATTTGCAGTTAAAACAAATCTGGAAACTCCCTGTCACAGCCTTGGGTGCTACCTGGTGACACTCTTAGCCAAGGGTGTGTGTGCATTTCAAAGGATTTACCCAATAGCCACAAGGATATTAAGTCAAACATAAAGAGGTGGCCTGTGAATGTCTATTCAGAGGGCTAAGCATAGCCCAAAATAATCCAGCCATGGCCAGACACTTTCTTTCAGGAATTTTGATCCTAATTACCAACCTGGATCATTACAGCCTCTTACCACCAGGCACTCTTGATCTGTCAATGAAGCTTGCAGAACGGTTAGCGTAGGTGTGGTGGTTTTGTTTTTTATTTTGGTTTGTAAGAGTTTTAATTTCTACTCTAATTCCTATCACCAAAATATTAAAATATATAAATAAAGGGGGAAATTACCAGGGATATTGCAGGCTGTGAGCCTGATGGAAGGGCAGCTGGAGTCTGATCCTCCATGACAATTTTCCAAACAAATGAACAAACAAGCAAATGAAAATTTTAAAAATTACCTTCTGAAATGTGCTTATTTGATGTTCTTCTTTGCTCAGAGTGGGATATTTATGTGTTTTAAGTTTTAAACCTCTGTAGTCAAATTTTACATTGCATAGGCAGCTAGGGCACCCCAGGTAAAAAATAATTCCCTCAGAAAATCCCCTCAGACCAAAGTAGATGAGCAAGGAATGTTGTAAAATTGCCAAAGAAGAAGATATCACAGATCAGGCACGCCTGCCTGCTACCTTCTAAAAAGTACAGTTATGAAAAGGGATAAGAAAAGCTTTGTAAAATACTTGTATATTAACGCTCATGACCTAGAGGAGGAAATTGTAGGTCAGAAATTATTCAGGCTAAGATACTTGAAGAACTACAATGATGTCAATAATAACTTGTAGACCAGAAGCTGCTTAGGCTGAGATATTTGAAGGGCTCCAGTGGTGTCATTAATTTATACAATGATGGATTTTTCTTTTTCTTTCTTTCTTTCTTTCTTTCTTTCTTTCTTTCTTTCTTTCTTTCTTTCTTTCTTTTTTTTTTTTTTTACCAGGGAGCCGGGAGCTCTACAGCCTTCAGTATACAGCCTGCCGGGAGAGAATGATCTCCCAGCAGCACTTTCACTTCTGAGCATGGAGGTGAGATCTCTACTTTCTCTCTGGAGGAGGAGCACACAGGCCACAAATCAGTGGAGTAGCCGAGACAGAGATCTTTAGGCTGCCATTTGCACCAGGGAACAAGGCCCCTCCACAGCCTTTGGTGCACAGACCAGGCTAGAAGAGAGTTGGTCTCCTAGGAGTATGGACACAGGCTTACAGGCCTACAGGAGAGACAAGTTCTAGCCAGAGACAGCAAGAACAACCAGCACCAGAGATAATCAGATGGTGAAAGGCAAGCACAAGAACCCTACCAATGGAAACCAAGGTTACATGGCAACATCAGAACCTAGTTCTCCCACCACAGCAAGTCTAGGATATGCCAACACACCAGAAAAGCAAGAGCTGGGTTTAAAATCGTATCTCATGATGCTGATAGAAGGCTTCAAGAAGGACTTAAATAACTCCCTTAAAGAAATACAGGAGAACATTGGTCAACAGGCTGAAGCCCTTAAAGAGAAAACACAAAAATCCCTTAAAGAAATACAGGAGAACACGGGTCAACAGGCAGAAGCTCTTAAAGAGGAAGCAAAAAATCCCTTAAAGAATTACAGGAAAACACAATCAAGTGAAGGAACTGAACAAAACCATCCATGATCTAAAAGTGGAAGTAGAAACAATAAAGAAATCACAAAGTGAGACAACTCTGGAGATAGAAAACCTTGGAAGAATTCAGGAGTCATAGATGCAAGCATCAACAACAGAAGACAAGAGATAGAAGAAAGAATCTCAGGTACTGAAGATACCATAGAAAACATTGACTCAACAGTCAAAGAAAATGCAAAATGCATAAAGCTCACAACCCAAAACATCCAGGAGATCCAGGACACAATGAGAAGACCAAACCTAAGGATTATGGGTATAAAAGAGAGTGAAAATTTACAACTTAAAGGGACAGTAAATATCTTCAACAAAATTATAGAAGGAAACTTCCCTAACCTAAAGAAAGAGATGCCCATGAACATTCAAGAAGCCTTCAGAACTCCAAACAGACTGGACCAGAACAGAAAGTCCTCCAGGCACATGATAATCAAAACACCAAATTCACTAAAGAAAGAAAGAATATTAAAAGCAGTAAGGGAAAAGGGGCAAGTAACTTATGAAGGCAGACCTATCATAGTTACACCAGATTTCTCACCAGAGAAGACGAAAGCTAGAAGATCCTAGGCAGATGCCATACAGACCCTAAGAGGACACAAATACCAGCCCAGACTACTATACCCATCAAAATTCTCAATCACCATAGATGGAGAAACCAAGATATTCCATGATAAAAGCAACTTTATACAATATCTTCCCACAAATTCAGCCCTACAAAGGATAAAAGATGGAAAACACCAACACAAGGAAGGAAACTACACCCTAGAAAAAGGAAGAAAGTAATCTTCCAACAAACCCCAAAGAAGATAACCACACAAACATAAAAATAACATCAAAAATAACAGGAAGCAACAATCACTATTCTTGAATATCTCTTAATATCAGTGGACTCAATTCCCCAATAATAAGACATAGGCTAACAGAAATATTTTTCATGTAAATCTTTAATTTTATCAGAAAATGTTTGTAATTCCCCTTTTAATTAATTTAATAATTTTTATGTCTACCATTTTATCTGCATTATTTTTCACGATAATCTTCGATTTTAACATGCTTTTTATATATTTCTTCTATTTTATTAGAAATGTTTTCCATGTAAATCTCTGATTTTTTTCACAAAATATTTTTACTTGCACCTTCAATTAATTTAGAAAGATTTTTTTACCATTTTATTTGTATAATTTTCCATGAAATAGTCAATTTTAATGTGTTTTTCTATATATTTCTTGAATTTTATCGGAAATATTTTCCATGTAAATCTTCAATTTTACCCAAAAATGTTTATAATTCCATTTTTAATCAACTTAGAATTTTTATGCCTATCATTTTATCTGTATAATTTTCCATGATAATCTTCAAGTTTAACATGTTTTTCTATATATTTCAATTTTATCAGAAATATTTTCCATGTAAGTCTTTAACTTTATCAGAAAATGTTTGCAATTCCACTTTTAATCAACTTAGGAATACTTTTAAATCTACCATTATTATATCTATATAAAATTTTCTATGATAATCTTCAATTTTAACATGTTTTTCTACATTTTTCTACAATTTTATCAGAAATATTTTCTATGTGAATCTTCAATTCTATCATAAAATATTCCTACTTCCTTTTTCAATTTAGTAATGTTTTTTATGTCTACCACTTTTCAAATTTCCATGAAAATTGTCAATTTTAATGTTTTTCTATATATCTCTTCTATTTTATCAGTAATGTTTTCCATGTAAATCTTCAATTTCATTATAAAATGTTTTTACTTCCTTGTTTAACAAAAGAACATGCTTTTCAAAAAAAGGAAAAAAGATTATACAATGATGACTTTGTATTTTTACCCTTCGATGTCACATACTTTCACATGCAAGGTCTGAAACACTGTGAGAAAAAACACAAATCACTTAAGAAGATATACATCTCCTGCTGCTCTCTTTATGATTGATAGTCAGAGATTGGAAATAGCCTAAATTTCCATGAATGAATAATGAAAAGGTGGTACATTTACACATGGAATATTACTCAGCTGTTAAAAAATGAAATTATGAAAGTGTCAGTAACTGGAACTGGAAAAAAAAAAGAATATATACATCTCATCGATCTGCCCTTTCTGTGTCAGTAGGTCATGTTTGTCTGTGAAGCACCTCTATGCACAACACACCAAGAAACCTGGGGCACAGTTACAAAAATGAGACCTCACATCAGCTTTCTGGTTCAGAGTATGGAAATCTAGAAATTCAAGTCTTTTCAACCCAGAAGTTTCAGGGTGATTCTTTGAATTAGAACATTGTATTCAGTTTAATGAACTGATCTCTTAAGAGGTGGATGTGGTCTCAAAGACACTTCACCCAAAACCTGTTTAACCCAGTCCTAGGTAGTGAAGCAGGAGCTATTTCACCAGGCTTTGGGGTTTGACAGTGTGAGAGTGGGATTTGCACCAATGTCACTGGTTGTCAGTTCAGTGTAACCTCCCTTCCGCCTACTCTCAATTTGAAGATTAACTTAATGTGTTATTGGCTTTCTCTACTGGCTGTCTGGTGGTTGATATGGAGAGAGGAATGATATTGTTTGGTGTTTGACTGGTTTTATGTAGAAATTTCTCCTGAATCCAAGCAGTTCATTTATTCATATCCTGAAAACAGTCTCATTTAGATTCCAGAAGAAAATATAATTTATAAGGCTCAGGAAATAAACAACTCACTAGTCTCAGCCAATTCCTGAAATTTACAAGATTCACAAGTCCCTTTCTCAAGGGGAACAGTAACAATTATTAAGATACAGGAAACACTCTCCTACCTACAGAAAGCTCCAAGGCTGCAGCATTGGCCAACCCTCACCCATGTTAGAATGAGATTTTCCATGACAGAGCTGCTTTTGAGTCATCCATGTTGCTGTGGGCAACTTCTCATATACGTTCTCCTGTAGCTGTGCCTAGTAGCTATACTGGTTCACTAAGATAGATGTGGATAAAATGTGGCCTGTTGTCAGTCTGTCATTGATACACTCTCTGGAACCAATAGATGTCTCCTCACATCTCCCCATGAAAAGTCATACAACAACTGGGTAGGACAATGCTACATGATAAGTAATGTTCTGAGGAACAGATATATTCAGTAAATATGGAAAGTTAAAGTACCAATTTAACTGAGATATACTTAGCAGTGTTTTTTTTTTACCTTCTTTATCTTTTTCTTCTGTATTTGTTTAATGCCACAGGTCCAGTGTGGCCTCCTGAATGTGTGTGTGTCTCCTACTTTTGCTTTACAGAGTCATCAACAAGCTACCCTGTCTCCATCTAAGCCAGAACCTTGACTGGCAGTTCCTAAAGATCTTGAAGAGTCCTTTTGTTGGGGTGTGTGTGTGAATATGAATAAAGAGATCACTCATAGGTAAAAGTAGCACCATTAAGATTTCTCAGGAAGGCAGGTGGTATTTCTGTCAATGGCCTCGGATTGGAGAACTTTATTGTTATACATTCATTAACTCTGATGAAATCGATCCATTCACCCAGACCGGAGGGGTCTCAGATATTGTTCCTTGAAGCACTATTGTGTATCTATCAAGTCACAATGGGCTGTCTTCTGATGTCACATTCGCCTATGATGGATCAAATTACCTTTTATTTTTTAAAAATCAAAATTTCCCTTTTGGACACTTGGTGAGTGACAGGCTTGGCCTTTCTGTGATTGTTTCCTAGTTCATTGTCCTTGGGACCCTGCTGGCAATGGAGTGTGTTTGCCCTCTCCTCATACCCTAACCTCACCTCTGATGCAGTGGCACGAAGACAATGGGAGTTCAAAGTGCTTTGTGTAATCAAATGAGAGAGGCTCTTCCAGCGTGGCCTCTGAAGGCCCGGGTCTTGGCTTCCATCCTGAAGCTTATCATTCACATTAAAACTATGAACAGGCAGAAGTTCTTTCTCGAGTCACTATAAATCCAACGGTATTAGGATGTGGTTTTGGGTACCTTTGTCCTCAAGTCTTCTCTGCTGGCTTCTTCCTTGCATTGTGTATTTTTAGGAGGATTTGATTCAGGTTTAAAAAGCATCACACAAAGGTCTAGAAGTGCTTGAACTGGGCCATGTTTTGGCTTTGACCTGCATTTATTTTTCAGAAAACAAGAAATCCAAGCTCTTATTTCATCAAGGTTTAACACATTTTTTCAAACTTACACACACACACACACACACACACACACACACACACACACAGCTGCAGAGTTCATGCTTGAAGGTTAAAGGTAGGGACAGGTGAGATGGCTCAGTCTTAAAGGTATTTGAGTTCAATCCCTTGGACCCACATGATGGGAGAACCAGCTCCCATTAGCCGTTCTCTCACCACCATATGCAGACATGGTACTGCTGTCCTGCACATGTGCATGTATACATACATACACACATATATAAACATACAGGTAACAAAAGTCGGGGTTCAAAGTAGCAGTTCCTTAAAAGCTCTAATGGCAAAATAATGCATTTTGTGGCTACGAAAACTAATAGCACTGTGTTTTGGATGTGCAGAGAATTACAACTTTAAGTATACTTTTTGCCCATCTTCATAGTGGCTACACTGCTTTGGTCTAAATTTTCTCATGACTTATTTCAGATGCTTGACCACCATGCCAAAGGGAAGCCCAACATTCTTGAGGAAAGGGCTCCTGGGAAGGATCAGGTACCTGAGGAGAGTCCTTCTGTCCTTGCTGAACTTCCTGGACTGATGCTCCAGGAAGCAGAGTGAACGGTCCTTCAGGTTCAGCCCCTTGCTGCAAGCAGAGTCATTGGACTCAAGCCATGCGTTTGGTATTGTTTTCATGGTAAAATTCTTTCCTCGATCGCTCTCTTCTTTCATCATTTGAGACACTGTACTCGAAGCTCATCAATTAGGCTCGCCAGTGAACTTCAGACATTCTCCTGTCTCTGCTCCCCCTGAAGGCTGAATTACAAGCTCACATCCACGTGCTGGCTTTCGTGTAGGCTTTACAGACATGAACTCAGCTCATCGTGATCCCCCGTGGAGCAGATATTTAACCTCTGAAGCGGTCTCCTGAGACTGCCATCTTAATTTTTGAGACAGAGCCTTCTCATTCTGCCTGGAACTCACTGATTTAGCAAGATTAGCTATCCAGCAAGCCCTCAGGATCCTGCTGCTTGCTGCCTCGGGTGTGGATTATAGTCGCCTGTAACCAGCTTCTCATGTAGATGTTGGGGTCTGAACTTGGGACCCTTGCTTGATTTTGCTGACTGAGCTGTCCAGGTCCTTCATATTTTATAAAACCAATAGGTGTTCAAATATGAATTCTTTTCACTTTGAAACTTACTCCTTTCTATATAAGCAGAGAAGAAGCTGTGCCTGCTGTATGATCTTTCTTTTCCCACAGCCCAGTCAGACAGAGACTCTTAAGACCACACCCTGTGCTGGATTGCTCTTTGGTAATGTCCCACAGTTCCCAAGTAAGTTCGCTTGTGCAGCTTGTAAAGGCAGCCTTATACTGAATAGATACACAATTGATATAATGTAGATAAAAGTGAATTATGCACATACAACTGCAAGTGACACGCATTTGTTTGTTTACTTAGTACTCACAATGCACTGAACTGACTGTGCGTGCTTCTGAATGTTGTCTTCATCTGCTTCATTTGACTGTAGGGAAAGCCCCCTATCAGGTGTGTGTGTGTGTGTGTGTGTGTGTGTGTGTGTGTGTGTGCAGCCTCTGGTAAGTGCTCTCTGATGGAATGGTAGTGTGGCTGATGAGATCCCTCCCTGTGGGAAATGTGGGAGAGGGAAAGTCATTTGGTGGCACGGGAAGGGGTTGGGCTCTCATTTTTTATGGAGTTTGCCCATTTCTAGGAGCACCAGCACCCTTACAGAGACCAGCATGAACCCCTTCACCGCAGAGTTATGACACAACTATTAAACCAGGCTCTACTCTCGTGGTATACAGCACCCTCAAAACACAGTAGACATTGCCTATATAAGAGCAACAAGTCACCATCTTTTAAAAATTGTAATTGAAGTATTAATTAATTTAGAAAGCGGTCAAGTATTTAGAAATGGGTGTGACTTCTCATTTCACTTATCACCTGTAGACTTTCTTTCAGCAGCAGTGTATAACTTTCATCTATCTAAGCAATACGTGGCTTTAACATAGTAGTCCCTTTGGTGTTTTGACTTTTAAATAATATGTTTAATTTACTCTGAAAATCTCAAACGTTTATACAATTATATCTTGTTAATTTCTACTCCCACCTTTCTCCACCTTCCTCTTAGGGGTCCCTACCCTGTTTCCCTCTCAATTTCTGTTCTCCATTTTTTGGGTTCTTAATGACACCTTGAGCCTAGTTAGTGCTGCTAGTTTGGTGTGTGTGTGTGTGTGTGTGTGTGTGTGTGTGTGTGTGTGTTGTGTAGCTTCCATTGGAAACATGGACAGCTTATCAGTGACCATGTCCCCAAAGGAAATTGACTCCGATGCTCCCTCACCAGCCACCATTTGCCAACAACTCTTCAGCTGCGCGTGGAGCCTCAAGAGTTTCTTCCCATCCCGGTTGGAATTTTGAGTTGGTTGATCATGGCCAGGTCTTCTGTACGTATAGTCAAATGCTATGAGGTCCTGTGTGCAACAGCCATGTTATGTCTGAAGGACAGCATTTCACAGCTCTCTTACATTCTTCTCAGCCCACTTCCCTGAGCCTTGACGGATGACATGTAGGCTTCTCTAGAGGAGGGAGGTTGATATAGATGATTCGTCTACATCTGAGCACTCACAGTTACATATTCTTACAAGCCTGTATGCTTGCATAGAAAAATAGTATAATCATGTTGCCCAATTTGTGTGTGTAGGCATTAACTCCGAGGAGTGTTTATTGTTAGGAAAACCCATTTCCAGCTCTACAACCACTTCTTCGTCCCCAGAGTATTCTCTTGGAGACCTGTTTAATTAGCCAGGACTGACTTCTCTGGTCTCTGGGCAAAAACAAAGTGAATTATGGGTTGTGATGTTTTGGGTGGGGGCCACCTAGATCCATATGTAGACTGGGCGAACTACATTATGGTGTGGGTGCTCTGTCTCAAACATTAACCCTATCCTTTGACATCATTTAATGCCATCGAACATGATTCATGCTGCAATGTATTATCTTGGTTGTTCTGAAGAAAGATACATGCAGAGAGACAGCTCAACAACTCAATGCACAAGATCTACTGTCCATTATCCATCCTTACCTCACCCTTCATTGCCTTAAACCAGGGGTAAAGGAGGATTCTCCATAGCAAATTCAATGAGAGACAGCGAGTGTGGGTGAGAGGCAGGTCCCATGCTTCATTAATTATTTTATGACTTTAGAATGAATGAAAGCTAGTGGTTCATGTGGTCTTTTTTTAAAAAAAATATTAAATTATATATCTGAGCAAGAAGGAGTTGTGATTATTTTTAAGCCATCATTAACAACCAGGGGGATCGATAGGTTTAGCAGACAGCAAGCTTTGGTCTATAAATTAGATACATGCTTCTCTACAGTAGGCCTCAATTAGACATATCACCTTCCAGTAGGAGAAGCTCGCAGGATCGAGAAAACCAAATGGATTTCAATTTCCAGCCTGGCTCAGTTTCACTGTCTGTCTCATCACACAC
>OZ030021.1:73084004-73099004 GCA_964023405.1 Apodemus agrarius | reverse complement strand
CGGTTACACATGGAGAGCTCCTTTGAAGGGCTCGTTGGGAAGGGGATGGGTGATAGACGTTTCTTTGTGACTGGATCACAAATATGACGCTGATGACTGAGAGCAGGCTTCTCTGAAGGCCTCGTGCGTGGGTTTGAAGGAGCCTTGCATCTTCAGTCTATTTGGAAATGTGTCCAGCAGCCTGCGAGCACCACCCTTGCTGTCAACAGGCTGGGGTGACCCTTCAGAACCGCAGCTGAGGAAGCTCTCCAGAGTGATGGCTGAGGTCATCCCTCTGAGGAGGCTGCTATAAGGGGGCATCAACCTCTGGTCCCCTCGCTATTGTAGCACCAGGTGGCAGCCATGGCAGCTTGCTTCAGAGATACAAGGGGGATTTGTTCTCTGCTGCTAGACGAACTGAGCTGCTTATGTTGTTAATTCTCACCTCTTAAGAAATAGACCAGTGAGTGGTGGAGAGGACACACAGCTGATAAGACCATACTTTGGGCTAGGGAGATGGAAGTTGGTAAAGTGATTTCTTTGGCCAGGGCTGGTGAGATGGCTCAGGGGTCAAGAGCATTGTCTGCTCTTCCAAAGTTCCTGAGTTCAACTCCCAGCAACCATATACCATGGCTCACAATCATCTGTAAAGGGATCTGATGCCCTCTTCTGGTGTGTCTGGAAATAGCTACAGTATACTCATGCAAATAAAATAAATCTCTAACAAAGGTGACTTCTTTGAGAACAAAATGTGAGGACTCAAGTTTGGAACCCCAGAGGCCCATAAAATACGCTCAGTGGTGAACTTTAATGTCCTAGAAACGGTAGGTAGGTGGAAGGTAGAGACAAGCAAAATTGTTGAAAGTTCATGGGTCAGAAACCTTGGTCATGAAGGTCATGGCCAACTATGTTTCAAACAGAATGTAGAAGGTACCCGAAGACCATATTTGGGAATGTCTACTGATCTCCATACATGTACCACGTATGTGCACACCTGCACCCACACGAAAACACACATTTGAGGGATACACAGGTATAATAAAGTAACTTTAGGACAAATGGGAAGGAACTGAAGCCATAAGATTCAGGTGGAATCTTCCTTGAGGTAGAGATAGTTGAGGACCAAGGTCATTATGGACAAAGTGCACAAAAGATACAGTATTGCTGTCAGTCCTTTAGTTAATGTGCATTGCAGGTCTGTAGTTTCACATGTTCACTCTCATGGATCCAGGGCTAATATATCTGCAGCCTTCTTAATACTCAGTATTGTTCCACAAATCTAAGATTTGCATGGCCTACAGAACTTGTGCCTTAGCTGTGTATTGGCACATTTCTGAATCCAATATTTGAAAGGAAAAAAGAAACATGTAGCAAAAAAAAAATAGAACATGGCTTTGTATCAATGTTTACCAATGAGTCATGAGTCTAATGTTTTAATCTGTGCAAACGTGAACTTGCTTTTTCCGAATGGTGTCTTTCTGTATGGAGAGATACAGATAAATGTAATAAAATTTAGACATAATTCACTGAGTATGTGATGAAGGGAATCTTGATAACTCTGAGAGGTGCACAGAGCTCTGGTGGCCACCACAATACAAAGGAGGTGATGTAGAGACATGATACAGGCTGAAGAGGTGAGCATTCCTTACAGAAAGTTTGAAGAGGCAGACAGGCCATGCTCGCCAACATCCTGCCCCACAGTGATGGTGAGCAGACGGTTGTTTCTAGGCTGCACAGCATGCATCAAGCCAGTGAACTGGGAAATTTAGATTAGGTTTTCTGGCCTCCTTCTTTCCTGCAAACTCTCTCTCTCTCTCTCTCTCTCTCTCTCTCTCTCTCTCTCTCTGTGTGTGTGTGTGTGTGTGTGTGTGTGTGTGTGTGTGTATGTGTGTTGGGGGGGTTCCTATGGGAGTAGGCACTGCACTCCTCTGAACAATGAAATCTTACTTTTCAGGGCTACCTATAGCAGGTGGTGTCCACAGACCAAGAATGGGTTTATTATTAAAAATAGAAAAAATATGTCATAACTTTGGTGGTCAACCCAGACTTGGGCAGAGTCTGAGATGACTCCATCTTCTTCTCCTCTAACTTTCAGCCTTATCAGGTATGTGCCCTACTTGGTAAATTATTAGGTAGATAGGGACATAGTGGGAGACATGCAGAGATACAGAGGTGGCCATAGATGTAGCTAGAGAGAGATATAAATATGTGGATAGACATTAGGGTGTGCATAATCAAAAGTCTTGGGCAGACACTCGCTGAGAGATACAGATGGAGGTATACAGAGATGCAGATGAGCACACCACTGACTGAAGTATGAGCACCTGTTCCTGCATGTCCCCGAAGGGGTCTGGGAGGTTCTTCTACCATTCTAAGATGATGTGATTTTTTGTATAAATTATACAAAAGCAATTTTCTTTCCTATGTGAATGGAAAGAGGCTGACAAATTTGACAAATTGCTCGACTTAGTTCTAACAAAACTAATGTGAGAGAGAGAGAGAGAGAGAGAGAGAGAGAGAGAGAGAGAGAGAGGGAGAGAGGGGGGGAGGAAGGGAGGGAGAGAGACAGAGAGGAGGAGGAGGAGGAGGAGGAGGAGGAGGAGGAGGAGGAGGAGGAGGAGGAGGAGGAGGAGAAGAAGAAGAAGAAGAAGAAGAAGAAGAAGAAGAAGAAGAAGAAGAAGAAGAAGAAGAAGAAGAAGAAGAAGGGGATCAACATAAATAGATAAACAGATAAAAGAAATGAACCACTTGTTTCTGGGCAATTCCTACCACAGTGTTCTTGTGTCTCTATCGTCTTTATGACTGTGATGTTCTCTCTGCTTTCTTTTCTGTCCTGTTTGACTAGTGAACTCTGTTTTTGGGAACTGCCATATCTCAGGAGGTTGGGGTAAATTTGTTCCATGCCTATGGAAGCCTCTGTGTTCCAGTGCCCATGCAGCTCTCACACTGCAGCTTTGGGGCTATGCACTGCCTCTGCATCTCTCTTCTCGTAGCCATTCCCACAGGACTGTCTAGTGGCATCTGAGCAGAATCTGAGTCTAGAAGGGGACAGAGACATTTAGGGAAAAGGAGGAAAAGGAAACAAAGGAAAGAAAATCCACCCAGAATTGATAATAGACAAAATAGACATTTCAACGTATTTACAAGACAACATATATACATGTAATTATCTGTTTTCACAAAGCAGTATCCGTCAGTACTTTATACATGGTGTTTTATTGAATATAATTTCATTATTTCCAAACCTTTGCAAACTCAGATTAAGGAGCAACAGTGCCACTTTCAGTGGAGATCATTTCTCTTCTCACTGAATTGGTATTTTTAAAAAAATTTTCATGAGGTGGGCCCGTTCCAGGAGTTAGCGGCCACCAGGGCCTCTGCTGACCAACTGTTATGTCTGCTGGCTTTGGACTCAGACAGCCAGTATCTCCTTAGACTTGCTGTCGCGATCCTGAGTAAGACACTTAGCTAGTGGAAATCACAGGCTCCTCGCCCGTGTGAACAGGAGAGTATTAGTGCTGACCTCATAGCACTGTGAAAAGTAGAAGAGACCATGCATGTCACTAATTTACAGTCCTATACTTGGAAGTTACGCTGCAAACAGTGGCTGTTAATAAGAAGGGGTTTCAGAGCAAGTCTGTGTACTGGCTGTAGCAGTAATCCTGCTAAGGGCAGGTAGAGTTACCTGCTTCCTGCTGTTCTGCCTAATCATATAGATTGGTTACCCCATCTTGGTCATGTTCATTCAGATCATAACTTTAAAACATTCTGGAGCTTCCAAGGTTGTGAGTATCTGACAAGGAATTTAAACTTTACCTTATTTGTCCAAATTGGTTTTGTTCTGTTTTACAGAAGGATGTAGAGACATTAGTTACATCTGCTCATGACAGAATCCCACACACTCTATGTCCTTGGGAGAGCATGGTGCACTCTATAGCTCTTGCTAGCTCTTTTAACTCTAGAACTGTCCTTGCAATGCCTTGAGAGTTCCCTGAGGGAAGATGGGAATACTAGAACCCAGAAGCTAAAATGAATTCTAAGGTCGTTGGTGTAGAGAACAAACGGCACATTCTGACACATTCTGATTCTTTTGCTGAGAAACTTATGTAGAAAGTTAACTTCACTACAGCAGTCTTTAGATCAATGTATCATGAGTCTTGCTGCATTTAATTTACACGCAGGGAAACGATTTCATGTATACAGGATACTTTAATTCAGCTTTGGAATTTTCTTTAGGGCAAAGAGAGTTCATCACAATGGGGACAAAGCTGGTGGGAAGTAATTTATGGGATGAAGGTGCCCCGTGAACAGTAAGGAGGAAATCTACAGCCAGCAGCTATGGTGAGGAGCAGGGCAGTCTGAGATGACCACAGGTGGCATGTTCACTTCACACTCTTCTGCTCCACGTCCCGCTTCCTCCCACCCTTCACACTCTCACTTTTGCCATAGGATTTCCATGGGCTCGGTACCCAAGACAGGACAGCAATCTAGCGCAGCTTTGAGCCCGTCTTCTCTCCTTTTGCCTTCATTACACAGAGCTCTCACCTCTGGGGTCCAGCTGCTGCAACTTTATTTGCTTTTGTTGTTTGTCTTAGATGCCATTGGTTGGTCAGTCATGAGCCAAGGTCTAACTGTGCAGCCCATACTCATCCCAAGTTCTCTATCCTCCTGCCTCAGTTTCTGGAGTGACTCCATGCCTGGCGCATACTGTTCAATGCAGACTCACCAAGGTAAACTCTTTAGATTGTTTAACACAGCTGGCCGTGTCCAACAGAAGAAAGACCGTGTTTCACCTCTTATATTGAGTATATTCATGATTCTTTTTAACATTAACTTCTTAGGAATCTCATTCAACCCTCACTGAGCCCTTATTCTGATTTAATATGGACCAGCAGAAACACTGGGTGGAAATTAAATCTTCCAGACACTTTGCCTGTAACACCAAGGTAGAATATGACAGCGATGTTCCTGCAACATTGTACCATGATCCTGAATAATGAAAAGTGTGAGGAAATGAAGCCAGACATCACTGTGACTTTCACTCTAGCAACACCACAAGACACCTTCCCTGGCCACACTTACCAAGGCACCGATACCACAGGACACCTCCCCTGGGCCCCCTTACCAAGGCACCTATACCACAGGAAAGCTTCCCAAGGTACCTCAGGGTACCTTGCCAAGGCAGGAGGTAGAAGAAGATGGTTCTTGAAGCTCCCTGACCTATGTGTGAAAACCATGACCTAGTGTTTTTTTTTTTTTTTTTTAAAAAACAGCTCCATGACTGAAAATGATCTTCCAACACTAAGATTATACTCAAAATTTCCCTGAGTGTTTTGTTTGGGAAGAGCTTCCTGATATTTGTTCTTTCCTTCTCTGACTTACAAATTCATTTTCCACTGTCCTCACTGTGTCCTCCTTCTCGGCTGTGGTTTATTAATCCCTCCATCCTTTCTTTTAATCACGGGGCCGGGATGCTGATGAAGCACTTGCTTTCTTGCCTAATTTTATAAACTGTTCAGCCGTGCCGCACGCCGCACTGACTGTTTTCCTTTAATTATGTATTCTTGTTAACCTCCGTATGCGTTCAAAGTTGCAGACTGCCATTGACACAGTATTAATTAAAGTATATAATTTATGACACTGGAGCTGGAAATTAATAAGTGACAATACAATTACATGCCTTGCCTAATTGTCCTTCAGTAATATAGAGATTGACACCAGAAGCAACAGTGGGAGCTACAAGCCCCTCATAAACCCTCAATAGCTTGGAAAGTAATCACAAGAGAATCTAAAGGAACCATCCCCATTTTAAGGGATGGGATTCTCAGCTCTCAAGTGGCAGGGTAATTATCTTTTTTGTTTTAAGTTTGAATCTGTGAGGGAGACATTCATTTTAATAACTGAAAAACAGCTTTTTTAATATTGTGCTTTACAAAACTGAATGAATTGTAAATAGAGCCCCTTGGACCCTGAGAAACTTCAGCCACCTCGCTGTCACTGTTACCATTTGAATGCTGTGGTCCTGTTAACCATTTTGTGCCCGGAGATTCTGGGCATGACACGTCTGTGACCTATTGGTTTTGAGATCTTATATTTTGATATCATTTCACTTCTTGTTTTCTGTGTGGCCTTGTTCTCTTGACCATGACACAAAACCAAGTCACAAGTCATGTCCCAGGCTTGAATCAATGACAACACCAAGGCCAGTCTCATCCAGAGCTTGGTGTCTTCCTTGGTAAAAACTACTTATTTGGTACTGCACTGGTCTTATCCACTGGGTTCCGGTGGCTTCCCACATAAATGAACAGGTAGGGGCTGCCAGTGATTCACTGGTCCCAAATCGCAGTCATTTCTACAGGGTCAAAGGTGAACACGGATATTCAACTTGGAGGTTGTGAAGCATAGATGAGTTTTATTCTGATACTTTTAAAAGCATCCTGTGTAATGTCTTCACATCTAGTTATCATGTCAACAATGACGCACTAATGGGTTGGGAATCAATGCTGACCAAGGGCTTCAGCTAGCAGGTGGGCAGCTCTGGAGGAGATAGCAAGCAGGTGGCTTCACTTCACTTGCCTGTTTTGATTAGTATTTTTAAATTTTATTTTGTTAAAAATAGATTTTTTCATACAATATATAGTTTCACCTCTCCCAAGTCCTTCCAGATCCTCCTACTCCCACACACATGAGTTTTCATTAAAAACAAACAAGCATCTAAAATATTAAAATAAAATAAAAACTAATGAACCAGAATAGGACAAAATAAGCAAACAGGAAAAAAGAATTTTTAAAAAAATGCACAAGAAAATCCTCACATACAGATCCAGAGACATCTGCATTCACACACATACAAAACCCATAAAAACAGTATCAGGAATGACAATGTATAAGCCAAAGATGTGAGAGAAAAATATGCACAGACAAAGCATTGTGAGACAAAATTCTCTAAAAATACCATCGGGTTCATTTTATGTTGCCTCTCTACTTCTGGACATACTTCTGCCTTAAGTATGGTGTGTATACCCAGTATACTGAGAATAAAATATCACCTGTTTTCCACCCAGGAAAGTCTCCTAGTTAGGCTTTCTGCTGTGATAAAATCCTGGCCCAAATCTACTTGTGGGAGGGTTAAATTCAATTACACTTCTGAGTGCCCATTGTCTAGGAAGTCTGGGCAGGAACTGAAGCAGAGACCATGGAAAGATGCTATTTACTGGCTTGCTCTCTGAGGCTTCCTCAACCTGCTTTTTTTTGTACAAACCAGAACTATCCATCCAGAGGTAGCACTTCCTTTGGTGGGCTGGGCCCTCCTGCTATGTCAATCTGTCAATCAAGAGATGGCCGCATAGACATGCTCGCCAGGCTGATATGTTTATGGCAATTGAATTGAGTTTCTGCTCTTTCAGCTGAGTCTAGCTTGTATTTATTTGACAAGAAACAGCAAGCACATGTGGTAACAAAAGGGTCAAAAGTAAGAGTAAATTATGGTCAACATGCATGGATAGTCACTGCCCATACTTTGACTTTCTAATCTGCTACTCCATTTAAGAAGAGAAAGAAAGGGAGGGGAAGATGAGAAAGAAAGGAATCTTATATGGTTTTGTAAAGACACTTGGGAGGAAAACAAAGCACACTCATTCTGCCAAAAGTGTGTGTGTGTGTGTGTGTGTGTGTGTGTGTGTGTGTGTGTGTGTGTGTGTGTGTGAATGTATTCACCAGTGTGCATACCAATATTTACCTTTCCATGTAAAAGCAAGAGTTGGTATGGGGCATCTTCCTGGAGCTTGCCAATTTGACCAGACTAGGTAGCCACCTAGAGCCCGGGGTCCTGACTCTGTCTTTCTTGTGCTTGGATTATACACTGGCTACCTCATCTAACTTTCATTGGTGTTAGGGGTCTAAACTCAGGTTCTTGTGTTTATGGAAGAAGTAGTTTTCTGAATGAGCCTCCTCTCTAGGCCCATGTTTTCTTTGCATTTCCACATTCCACTACTAAAGTGAATAGGCAGGGCTGCTCCTGGCTACCCTATTGTACAAAACAGCCATTGTCAGGCTGTACCTAGCCTTGAATACACCATTTTAGAAAGCAATAACCTTGATTAGAGTTACTCCATGTTGAGTATAGGTACCGAGAAAGAATGACTCTACACTTGTTTGATTGAGTAGATAAGTAAACTGATAAATCAATTATGGCCAATAAACAACACCTGAAAATGGACCAAATCATACCTCAAATGTCAAGCTATATGATCTTATCAAGCATAGCAAATGTAACCCCCTCATCTGGGACTATACAAGAAGGGGCACTACCAAGACTAACATATGGCAGGCATATTGACTGCTCACCCATCCTTCCTCAAGAGACTCATGCAAGAAAACATTTCAATGCAAACATCCCTGTATTTGTCCCTGGGTCCCAGCTTAAGTGAATTCTCTCCTTCCCACTTCACATCACACTGACCTTTTAGTGGCCTGCCCTGGACCTGCATGTGATAGCTCTGTCCTGGAGAGTGCTGTCCCTTAAACTCATAAGACTTCTCATCTGGTCCCCTACAGACTTTTCTTTGTATCTGGATGAGTTCTCTACCTCTTTATAGAAGTTTCTCTGAACTCTGTGACTTCTTTTACCATTGTGTAACCCAGTATGAAGAGTTATCATGTGATCTGAGAGTCATGTGACTGACAGTAAACACTGGTTTGTGATTAAGAGCAGAATAAAATAGCCTATTACTCTAACAGCCAGTTATGATGCAAAATCAGGAGTACTCAGCCAATGAAACTGTTATAAGCGTGACTTAACTTACTCAATAAATTCTGATACCTTGGGAAGACACAAGTGCATCCCTCAATGCTTCAGATAGCCTAGATTGGGTTAGTGCTTTCCCAGGGAGGGGTTTCTGCAGTGAGCCCTGCCTTTAACCAGAATCCACTTCCCCCCAGAATCTGGAAATGTCTCCTTTTCCTGTTGGTACTAGAAATGCACTGCTAGGAGTGTTGTTGGTGGAGGTGAGGCACTCTTAAGGAAGTGGGGTACTGTTGGAAAGATATGGGGTGCTGTTGGGAAGATATGGGTAGGGCACTGTATCAAAGGGTACATTATTGAGAAACGGTAGGGCACTGTAGAGGATTTGGGTCCAGTTGGGAAAGTGTGTGGATACTACTGGGAAGGTGCAAACACAGAAATCCAGATTTTATTTAGCAGAGCCATGTGTGTCTGCTAGTGATGATGATCTGAGAGACAACTGTTGGGTGAGAGGTCGGCCAGATGGACCTAAGTGAGGGATTATTTCAAGCTGTTCTCTAACAGGTGACAAGAAAGTCATGGGTCTTTATAAAAAGGTCTAAGGGAGAGCTCAGTGGCTGGATCATTCCATTCTTTAAGATATCCACATGTAAAGTTCTGGGTGACCACGTTCTCAAAAGTGACCCTGACAATGGTTTTGTATGATTTTTTCCTAGTGAGCCCTGAACAAGCATTTATTTACCCCAAAAAGGGCACCAAGCACAGCTCAAAGAAACAATTCATTCAATTCTCATTTAGTCATCCAATGAGCTTGATGGGCTTACTCACAGGGACACAGGTGACTACAGGACAGCTGTGCTACCTGAAAGCCCTATTCCTAACGTGAGTAAAAACTCACCAAAACTGTGTCCTCAGAGCTCTCAGCCAGGCCTGTCTGCCACAAACCCTGGGAAGGACCTTGTCAATAAAACTCTCTGGCCCTTCCCATGGTGTGTTGCTACTGGGATTTTAATGACCCTCCTTCCAGAGACAGACTGCTTCTGCTAGGAGGGAAATGCTACATAATAACTGTGAATTCACCATAATCAACACTAACCACCGTTCAAACTGAAGAATTTGGAAGTTGAGAATTTAAAGAGGAGGACTTGGGAGGAGGGAGGAAGGAATCTTATGTAGCTCACTTGTGGCCATGATTTTCTGCCCAAGGTGGAGGTAGATCCTATTCCACTGGCCATTGGCAGGCATCGACTTTTGTCCTATTTAGTACCCTATTTAGCCCAGCACAGTCATAAGAACCAAGGTGCTTGGTTTCCCGAGACATTGGATTCAGGAGGAGTACAAGCTGGGAAAAAGTCATCCATGAAGGAGCACGATGTTGCCCTGGGATTGTGGAGGGAAACTGGAAAGTATTCACAGCTTTATTTTCTCTCAGGGTTTTCAACTCACAAGGTTTCTGGGGAGAAATATCCACTATGAAATTTGAATTACTGGAGCCTCACAAAACTGAAACAAACTTCTATTGAGTAAAATCAGCGCAGTTGATGACCCAGCCACACAGATGTTGCCAGCAAGAGGCTCTCCAGACAGTGCTTTGCTGTGAGGGAAACATGGAGCATGGGGACTGATATGGCAGCTTTCCCAGGAGTACCTAGGAGGACATCCACAGGAGGAATTCAGCCAATGGCATGCTCATCCAGTATCTGTCATCCATCTCCCATGAAGGGAGGAAGAGTTGACACAGGACTTCTTCAGTGTCGCTGTAAAAAGTATCCTCAAACTTGAAAATACACCAGTACAACAGACTTCCTACAGAAGTTGTTCTTTTACAAACTTTCCTCATTCTTCTCTCCTGTCAATCATTCTCCCCCATTTCCTCTGTCACTCTCCCTCCCCTTCTCCCTCCTCTCCTCTCCCCTCCTCCCTCCTTCCCCTCCTTCTTCCCCTTCCTCCTTCCTCCACTTCTTCCTTCCCTCCTTCCTTCTCCCTCCCCTCCTTCCCACTCTCCTCCCTCCCCTCCATCCTCCCTCCTCTTCTCTCTCCCCCCTCCTCCCTCCTCTCTTTCCTCCTCCCTTCTTCCTTCCACTTCCCCTCCCCCTCCCCTCCCCTCCTCCCTCCTTTCCCCCCTGTCTCTCTCTCTCTTTACTACTTAGTGCAGAGATCAATACACCTCTGTAAAGACGAAAAGCAAGACAGAAACAGCTGTCCCACCCTGGTCCAGAGCCTGTGATCCTGGTGACTAATGCTGCTGTCATAACAGCGGGATGATTTAACGCTGGCACTTAGCGACATGATAAATAGCTTGTCAGATGCAGGCGGGCAGCAAGAGAGTCAGCAGAACTGCCTGTGACAAGTCCCGAAGTATTAATCTTCAGTGAGATGGAGGCTGCAGCGGAATGAGAGGCTCAGGAAGGTGGCCACAGCACAGGGCAGGCTGTGAACAAATGCTATGAAATTCCAGGGCAAAGAGATTTCAGTTTTGCTTTAGAACATCTTATCTGGGAAGTGATGTCTTAAGGGTTAAAATGTATTCTTCTCTAGCGACTCTGATGGAAGTCACCAGGAGGCCAGGAGACCTGGTCTATATTTCCTTTCCGCTATTCTTCCCCCAGAATGTTTTCCTCCTTACAAGTTTATTTGAGGGACAGTTTGGCAGTGGGGGGGGGCATACCTGGAGTGAAGCAGCTAAAAACAACACATATACAGTTGTGCTTTCCTGCCAAAGGTTTTCAAACGAACAATAGGAATGCACACCACAAACACTGAAACAGGTAGGTAACATGCGTCCAACAAGAAGAAACGTGAAAGGACACATCTCCCCATGTATGCCTTTTCTGGTATTTGTCTTATGTGTCAATCCTTCACAAAGAGATTTGAAAATATCTTAAAAATTAAGGCAAAGAAATAAACTTTTGGGAAGGAGAGTTTATACTTGTGGAGAGGCAGCTGAGTTTGTGGGAATAGGAATGTCCTGTCAGCTTCTGATGAGGTTAGGGTGGTGTGTGTATGTGTGTATGTGCATGTGTGTGTATGCATGTGTGTGTGTGTGTGTGTGTGTGTGTGTGTGAGAGAGAGAGAGAGAGAGAGAGAGAGAGAGAGAGAGAGAGCTCTATATCAAATGGAAAGCCTCTCTCGGAGGAGGCACTCTACCACCCCAAAGTCTCAGGTATCCCCTCTATTTAAAGGTAGAATTATTTGGGAGTCACCTATGGTTGTTCCAGAAACTCCTTCTGCCTTGTCTAGCAGGCAGCCACCCTCTGACCTTCTTGAGAAGTTTACCTAAAGAAAAGGCAGGTCTACTGTGTTAGCTCTAGAGAGACTAGCTGTGAACAGGGTCGGCCCCACAGTGCAAGGCAGAGTGTAGGCAGGAGAGCTGCTGTCCTTGAGATCTCACCCACCCCCTGGATGTGTGCTGCCTGGATGGCTGGCCCTGTTCTGGCTCTTCTGTTCTACTTTAATTTCACAGCATCAGAGATGAGAGCACACTATTGTACTGCCAGCTAATTATCTACACCCTATCAGAACTTAACTTGGAATTCACCTCTACCTACTTAGCACTTATTTAATCCTACCACCAATTATCTTTGTGCTGAATGGACTCCCAAGATAGCCATTTCTCAAGATGAGTGACAGGACACTGTTTCTACAAGTGCCAATTGACCCAGGTGGCTGCAAGGAGTACACGTGGAGGGTCGGGGCGGGGGTGGGGAGGACCCTGAATGGTAGGTGATCTTTCTGGGAAGTGAGAAGGGAGTCAGAGGATTCCTGCGCAGTCCCTGGACATCTCCAGCTCATGCTGTCAGGGCGGCGGCATGGCCACAGCACCGATGCTGGAAGGTGAAGGCTCGAGGCTCATCGCCCAAGAAGAGAGCTCCAGGTGACAAGCAACACAGCTGTCTGCACCTTGGGGTGGTCAAGGAATAGGACCCATGACATGTTGTAACTCATCAAATGCAGACCCTTCAGAAGACATTAAACCTGTCCAAGCACTCCTTTATAAAATGAGTCTAAGGTCTTGTGGCCATGAAGGGGACGGAAAATTTAAATTTTACTTCTAGGACTTAAACACCAGCCCAAAGTATTAAAGTAGTTCATAGGTTCAAACTGTTAAACAAACATCAATATGTGTGTGTGTGCATGCATACACAACCATGTCAGGGGGCGCTTACAGTCTATGCTGGAAATGAGCACGTACCTGAACGGGTTTTAGATTATGACCCTCTCTGCTGGATAGGATGCATTTGATACAACTTCTGTTCTAGAATCTTCCTCACCCAGCACGGGGAGATGTTAGGTGTAGATTAGGAGAAAAATCAATGTAGCAAACTTTTGCTCAGATCACTGGTATTTACCCCCAATATAAGTTTGGGGGTTTATACATGGCACTAGCAAGGCCAGCCATAGCAGAATTACCCAGGCCCACCGTGCGTCCTTTGTGGATGCGGGTGTCGCGAGAAGCCAGAAGCTGATAAAGTGGATGAAAAATGAGACCACTGTCAAATGATTTCATTGCAGAGGAAGATGAGATTGTGGCAAGGAAACCAGGTCCCAAATCACCCATTCAGATGATATTAATTGTTCCTGATCGAGGAAGCTGGCACAAATAATTCTGTCAAAAGATTTACTGCACAACATTCGATGCTATTTACTGATAAATGATGGGGCACTTCATTAGCTAATGTTGAAAAATCAGGGGAGACATAACAGAATTATTAGGGCTTGTATAGAAATCCTATTCTATAATGAGTTATTACTTTAAAATAACAGCAGCAATATGTTACAATTAAGCACCCTTCTAGGGTGCTTTCCACAAGAAAGGTGTTGACGTTTGAGTGATCCCGGACCACAGCTCTTATAAATGAATCCCACTGCCTGCCATTCATCAAAACTCCACCCGGATTAACTAATTAAGGAACTGAACAAAGTTGCATGGGCAGCCTCACTCTGGACTTCAGGGACTCAGAACCCAGAGTGGCATGGCCAGTGGACATTTGCCCTGCTCTACCTCACTTGATTTCTGCAGCTTCCCTGATGCCAGAGGCTGCCTGCTGCTTCCTGCCACTTGTTCAATGTGAGATCTGCAGATTCCATGCGGCTAGCCTCTGGCCATCGCCCTGAGCACACAGGGCACCCTCTGGATTCCACTTTAACAATGGTGGACTGCCTGCAATATAACTAGGGGTCTTTCTGCAAGGTCTTAATTGCTCCGCACCAGTTGGTGTATTTTAATGTCCTTCTTGCTTATTCCTTTGGATCATGAAAACAGAACAGTGTAGGACTGGTACTGTCCCATGTTGGGAAGCTTAAAGGGACTCAATACTCTATTCTAGTCTCCAGAAGCACCTTCCCAATTGTGGCATGTGTGTGTGTGTGTGTGTGTGTGTGTGTGTGCGCGCGCGCGCGCACACACACACACACACACACACACACACACACAATTACATAAGAAATGAGCATGAGCTGCTTAGAATAACATTTCTTCTGGGATATGCCTGTCTTATCCTCAGGCACAGGGAAAAGGGGTGAGCATGTTCTCTATGAGATTGTTTAACACTGTGCCCTTGATACATTAGCCTCAAATGGGACTCAGAAACTGATTTATACCATTTTAACCGTTTGGGGAGACCATGCCTATAGTTAGGAGATTTGCTTATTTATGTGTTTATCTTAGAGTCAAGGTCCTGTGTATCCAAGGCTGATCTGAAACTATTTCATCAAGGATGACTTCAAACCACTGATCCTTCTGTCCCTACCCGGGATATGTTAGAAATGGAGGTGTTTGCCACCATTCTCTGTTTGTGCAGTTCTAAGGACAGAATCCTGGGTAACACATATGCTGGGCAAGCACCCTACCACTTAAACTATATCCCTAGCCCAAGAGCTTTGAGTTTAGACTTAGTGGGTGCCTACCAAAGCCCAGCCCTGTCACACCAATTGAGTCTGGTCATTATGCCCAAAAATCAACCACAGAGACGCTGCTAAGTCACACAAGGAAGGGCATTAGACTCAAGGGTATGGAGCTCACCACTCAGTGTCCATTGCCAGAGAGATGCAAAAGAGCCAGGAGCGTCTGCAAAGCTGCAGCCCCCGGGGCTGTCTGGCTCAGTGGAGTGGATGTCACTCTTCCAAACCCAGCACTGCTGTTCACTGCAGAATTCAGTGCATCCACTGTTAGGAGAGCTTATGTTAGAAATGCAAGCAGCAGGGTTAGAATCCACAGGAAGTGCAATGGCTTCTCTCTTTCCATTTGTCCTCTGAGTGTGAAGGCAGCCACCAGCTCA